>CM055207.1:379998-434998 GCA_029224185.1 Karalla daura | reverse complement strand
TGTTTCCTGACGTTTCCTGGTGTTTCCTGACGTTTCCTGGTGTTTCCTGACGTTTCCTGGTGTTTCCTGACGTTTCCTGGTGTTTCCTGGTGTTTCCTGGTGTTTCCTGGTGTTTCCTGGTGTTTCCTGACGTTTCCTGATGTTTCCTGGTGTTTCCTGGTGTTTCCTGGTGTTTCCTGGTGTTTCCTGACGTTTCCTGATGTTTCCTGGCGTTTCCTGATGTTTCCTGACATTTCCTGGTGTTTCCTGGTGTTTCCTGACGTTTCCTGGTGTTTCCTGGTGTTTCCTGGTGTTTCCTGGTGTTTCCTGACGTTTCCTGGTGTTTCCTGACGTTTCCTGGTGTTTCCTGGTGTTTCCTGGTGTTTCCTGGTGTTTCCTGGTGTTTCCTGACGTTTCCTGGTGTTTCCTGGTGTTTCCTGGTGTTTCCTGACATTTCCTGGTGTTTCCTGGTGTTTCCTGACGTTTCCTGGTGTTTCCTGGTGTTTGTGTGCCAGGTGGGCATGGTGCTGCACTACGCCTCCCTGTCCACGCTGCTGTGGCTGACCTTCACTGCCAGGAACATCTGCAGGGACGTGTCCAGAGACCCTCTGAGGAGCCAGGACCAGGCCGGGCCCACGCAAACCCGCAGCAAACCTGGCATCCTGCGGTGAGCCCACCTGCCCTGACGTGCTCTGTAGATCACATGTGGTTGCCAGATCAGCATGAAAGGAGCCAGATCTGAGCAGGAACACAGTGTAATACTCCCACAGCTACAAACAGGATGAAGAACAGACTCTGAGCTCTGATGGAGCCAGAGCCCATAGCTTCTACGGCCCTTGTCTCTTGCTGCTCTGTTACAGTGTGAACGTGAAAGGATTTTGAAGTTGAAGGATGAGAAACAAATCTCACAGTTGAGTTCTTGAGTCACATTCAGTTAATTTCACGACTCGATCACAAAGACTTGATGACTGATCAAAATTCTTTTGCTCTGATCTTGAAATGGAGGTGAAGCGGTTCAGAGTGGAAACAAGTCAAACTGAAGAGATATGAACTGAACCCGATGTCTCGTAGAACTCAGAGTCAACCAGGCCACAGAATGTGAAGGTCGAACACGTTTTTATCCAATCCAACGTTCATCCTCATGGGAGCACAAAGCTCATCTAAACGGGACACGACGTAAAGGATTTAGGGAATTCTGATGAGGAGATTTTTGCAACAAATGAGCAGATATGAGAAGTGCTGGAAGCAGCTTCCGTCATGAACCGGAGGATTCTGACCTAATTTGTTGCTCTGACCAACATTTCATCCCTGGAGGCGGGCGGTAGAGACGCTGCTGCTTTCATCTGTCGCTCTGCATCGTCTGTTTGACTGAAACAAGATGTTTGTTCTTCTGTTTCTGATTCTACAGAATAAGAGTGTTTCACAACAAAATTGATGAAAAACTGTGAAAAATTCTGCAAAAGAAATAAATGAGATGAGGCGGGAAACATGGTGTTAGCATTAGCGTTAGCATCGCTTAGGAAGAGCTGAATATAAAAATCAAGTCACAAAATATTTATCTCACCATCTTCATATCTGTGACATTTGACACAGATTCATGTAAACTGGTTACATACAATTGTTAAAAATGTTTAAACATGAAAAAGTAAACTTTAAAATCAACTCAAAAACTCAAAATATAAAAAAAATATAAATATTAAGTCTAAATCAAAATTATCAAAATCAAAAAATCTAAACATTTCGATATAGTGAAATCTGTACATTCAGTTGTCAGTCAGTCAGTTAAAAATTAGCCGTGAGATCATTATGAGGGTCAGGGTAACATGAGCTGAATATTTTGTAACCCAATTTTAAAAAATAAATGTTTTAACTTTGTTTTTGGTTCCATGAAAGTAACGAGGAAGACGAGTGGCGCTGTAACTACGGCGGTGCTCTGACCTCACTGAAATCAAGGCGTTGCATTCATGAATGAATATTCATGGTTCAAAATCATCAATCATGGTTAGCACTGACTCCAACAATGCACAACGTAAAATGAAACTCAGTCATGACACTGTCCAGGCCTGTGAGGAAACCTGGTCCCTCAGGAACATCAGGTGGCTGAAGGTGAACTTCCTACGGTACCTGAATGCCCCTCATATCTCCTATGGTACCTGAATGCCCCTCATATTTCCTATGGTACCTGAATGCCCCTCATATTTCCTATGGTACCTGAATGCCCCTCATATTTCCTATGGTACCTGAATGCCCCTCATATTTCCTATGGTACCTGAATGCCCCTCATATTTCCTATGGTACCTGAATGCCCCTCATATTTCCTATGGTACCTGAATGCCCCTCATATTTCCTATGGTTCCTGGACGCCTCTCATTCAGGACACACCACTGAGTGGGCTCAGATGTTTACTTTGTGAGGGCTGTCGAGGGTTGTGAAGCAGGGGGGGCTGTGGGGGCCGGGGGGGCCAGAGGGGCCAAGGGGGCCGGGGGGGGGGCAGAGGGGCCAGGGGGGCCGGGGGGGGGCAGAGGGGCCAGGGGGGCTGTGGGGGCGTACTTCAGGGCCAAGAGCTGTCTTCGGCCGTGTTGTTTCGGTTTTAAAACGCTTAGTTTCACCCCCACATGAAAGACTCAGAGACTCAGGCCTGGGGGGCTGGAGGTAGCAGGCCTGGGGGCCGTCATGTTCTGGTTGTGTTGATGGAGGCTCTCGCTGTCCTGCAGCTTCTACCTGCTCAGCGATGGAGTCCCGCTGGTCATCGTCAGCGTCACCGCAGCGTTCAGTCTGGAGAACTACGGCAGCCGAGACGACGCTCTGTAGTGAGTAACACTGACCTGACCTGACCCTGACCCTGACCTGACCCTAACACTGACCTGACCCTGACCCTAACACTGACCTGACCCTGACCCTGACCTGACCCTAACACTGACCTGACCCTGACCCTAGCACTGACCTGACCCTAACACTGACCTGACCCTGACCCTAACACTGACCTGACCCTAACACTGACCTGACCTGACCCTAACACTAACCTGACCCTAACACTGACCTGACCCTGACCCTAACACTGACCTGACCTGACCCTAACACTAACCTGACCCTAACACTGACCTGACCCTGACCCTAACACTGACCTGACCCTGACCTGACCCTAACACTGACCTGACCCTGACCCTAACACTGACCTGACCCTAACACTGACCTGACCCTAACACTGACCTGACCGCAACACTGACCTGACCCTGACCTGACCCTGACCCTGACCCTAACACTGACCTGACCCTGACCCTAACACTGACCTGACCCTGACCTGACCCTAAACTGACCTGACCCTAACACTGACCTGACCCTGACCTGACCCTAACCTGACCCTGACCCTAACCTGACCCTGACCCTAACACTGACCTGACCCTAACCTGACCCTGACCCTAACACTGACCTGACCCTAACCTGACCCTGACCCTAACACTGACCTGACCCTGACCTGACCCTGACCTGACCCTGACCTGACCCTAACCTGACCCTGACCCTAACCTGACCCTGACCCTAACACTGACCTGACCCTAACCTGACCCTGACCCTAACACTGACCTGACCCTAACCTGACCCTGACCCTAACACTGACCTGACCCTAACCTGACCCTGACCCTAACACTGACCTGACCCTAACACTGACCTGACCCTGACCCTAACACTGACCTGACCCTAACACTGACCTGACCCTGACCTGACCCTAACACTGACCTGACCCTGACCCTAACACTGACCTGACCCTGACCTGACCCTAAAACTGACCTGACCCTAACACTGACCTGACCCTGACCTGACCCTGACCTGACCCTAACCTGACCCTGACCCTAACACTGACCTGACCCTAACCTGACCCTGACCCTAACACTGACCTGACCCTGACCTGACCCTGACCTGACCCTGACCTGACCCTAACACTGACCTGACCCTAACACTAACACTGACCTGACTCTAACACTGACCTGACCCTGACCCTAACATTGACCTGACCCTAACACTGACCTGACCCTAACACTAACACTGACCTGACTCTAACACTGACCTGACCCTGACCCTAACATTGACCTGACCCTAACACTGACCTGACCGTAACACTGACCTGACCCTGACCTGACCCTAACACTGACCTGACCCTGACCCTAACACTGACCTGACCCTAACACTGACCTGACCCTAACCTGACCCTGACCCTAACACTGACCTGACCCTAACCTGACCCTGACCCTAACCTGACCCTGACCCTAACACTGACCTGACCCTAACCTGACCCTGACCCTAACACTGACCTGACCCTAACCTCACTCTAATCCTCTGGGCAGACATGACTCGAGTCACTCCATTCCCATCAGAATAAAAATCACTGCGTTGAACTAATGCAACTAAAACATAAAGTAACCTTTGACCTTATGTATGTAAGATATACAACAGATGTAACAGGCCTGTTTATATTGTCTGTAACTTTGGATTGTTTTCGACCAACATTTATAGTTCACCATTACTAGTAAATTATAAGTAGCACGTTCGTATGTGAGAGACACAAACAGTGCAGGTTGTTGTGGTTGTGAAGAAAATCCGACTCAATTTTCGAATCTTTTAAAATTATATTTTTGTTTCAGAACATCACAGCAGTGAACAGACGTTCAGCTCCGTCATGTTGATGTAAAAACAAAACAATCAGTAGCTGCAGCCCTAGAGTGAGGTCAGAGTTCACACTGTGTGTGTGTGTGTGTGCAGCTGCTGGATGGCGTGGGAGCCCAGCCTGGGCGGCTTCTACGCCCCCGCCGCGCTGCTGCTGCTGCTGATGTCACTCTACTTCCTGGTCACCTACGTGCAGCTGCGGCGCCACCCGGACAGGAAGTACGAGCTGCGCGTGCTGAGCGAGGAGCAGCAGCAGCTGGCGACCTCTGACCCCGCCCGCTGCCACGGCGACGGCCCGGGAGGGGGCGGGGCCGGCGACGGCTCCGCCTTCGCCCCCGGCGTGTCGGTCCTGGCCAACGAGCACTCCTTCAAGTCTCAGCTGCGCGCCGCCGCCTTCACGCTCTTCCTGCTGGTGTCCACGTGGGCGCTGGGCGCGCTGGCCGTGTCGCTGGGCCACTTCCTGGACATGGTCTTCAGCTGCCTGTACGGCGCCTTCTGCGTCTCGCTGGGGCTCTTCCTGCTCATCCAGCACTGCGCCAAGCGCGACGACGTCTGGCACCGCTGGTGGTCCTGCTGCCCTGGCCGCTCCAAGGGGGTGGAGCCGGAGCCCCGGGGGGCGGAGCCTGCCCCGCACCAGGGGGCGGAGCCTCAGCAGCACCGCTGCGCGCTCGGCTCGCCCTGCGGCGCCAAGCGGCCGCTGCTTTCGCCGCACCTGCCGCACGGCTCCTACCTGCAGGCCCCGCCCCCGCAGAGCCCCGCGCCCAATCACAGCGCTCCGTGCTGCGTGGCCATGGTGGGGCCGGGGGCGGGGCCGGGGGCGGGGCCGGGGGCGGAGCCGGCGCCCTCGCCGCGGCCGCAGTCGGTGGCGGAGGAGCTGCCGCGGGCGGCGCCGCTGCAGAGCTGCCTCCGCGCCAAGTCGCGCTCCTTCAACCGACCGCGGCCGCGGCTGCACGAGTACCGCGCTCACCTGGCGTCCGCCAGCATGGACGCCAGCGTCCACACGCACCTGGACTCGCCCTGCGCCAGCCCCCGCCCCGAGCTGCTGCCCCCCCTCTGCACCTCCCCCCTCCTGGACGCCACGCTGCAGCGGCAGACCTCCTGCCACAGCGTCCAGGACGCCCTGGCTTCCTGCTATGGCCACGCCCACAGTCTGCACGACAGCATGACTTCCTGCCACAGCCTGCTGCTGCCCCCCCACCCTGCCCCCCCCTGCCAGTGGCACCTGTACGGCTCCGCCGACCCCTGCGACCCCCCCGAGCCCTTCGCCCCGTACCAGCAGTCCAACGCCACTGAGCAGAAGGAGGAGGAGGAGCTGTCGGGGGCGGAGCTTAGCGGGGGGGCGGAGCCTCATGTCTTCCCCAGGAACACGTTGCCACGGCAACACCCCACCATCAACAGGCGCGGCGTCATCGGCCGCAACCGCAGCCTCCAGGAGGACGGGCTGACCGGAAACATCCGGACCGGACCCTGGAAGAACGAGACCACAGTGTAGCCACGGGGGCGGGGCCACGGGGGCGGGGCCACGGGGGCAGGGCCACTGAGTCTCCTTCAGCTTTAACCTGGAGCCTCCAGCTCCTCTGACGCTTCCAAACCCTTTAGATAAACGGTCTCTACATGTTTTTATAATACTCACGTGTGATTTGTTGCATTGAGACGTTTGTACCTTTGAAGTTGTAATCAGTGATCCTGAGTTCAAACAGAACACGATGTTCAAAACTGCAAAAAAAACTATTCTCCAAAGAAATGAATGGGTGGAGGGAAAAACTGGCAAACTGCCGGGTGACAGAGGCTGTGGAACGTCACTGACTGCACCTTTGAATACTACAGAGCATTTTAAAAAGTTCTGTATCTGTGTTTCTACGTTTCTAGCGACTTTTCCAGACACGATCATTTGAGACGTGTGGCCACACGTTGGATCCATGCGAGCATGTGTGTGTTTTCTATGTGCATGAGTAGCGTAGCCAGACGTGGTGTGACTGTTTCATGTCCTCGTTTTGACTCCACCCAGTTTTACGTCCGTCAGTGTTTCCATCTGGGTTCCTCTGTGAAGCCGCTGCACATTTTGTAAGAAACCCTGCGTGATGCTGCGGCCGAGTCATCGGCTCGCCCCACACCTGTTGCACTGTGTCCCGACCTCACGTGGAGACGTTGACTCCAGAAGAAGTGCTTTGCTCTGCTCGCTGCGCCAGCTTTCACTGTGACCAGGACGACAGTCTCAGAATTTGTAGCATCAAACTTCAACTCAGGTTTAAAGATCATCAGCAACACTCAGTCATTCAGAAACATTCCACGTTGATCCACAGAGATGTTTCCTGAGGTCAGATCATCTCCATCCTCATCACATAATGTCACGTGGAACACACCCTGTAAACACCACTGGAGACAAACATCTGCAGGTCTCACAACTTAGAAGTATGACTGACATCCCCGAAATGATCATTAATGTTAGAGTTAGTGTGAGCAGCAGGACGTGATCAGTCTGATGGAGGAGCAGCTCTCCACCTCCAGGAAACGGTCAGCAGGTGGGTGGAGGTCTGAGGTTATTGGAACAATGAGCCTGGTTACAACTAATCAATTAACCAATTTAGAGCTCAATCAACAAGTGTTTTAATAATTAACTGATTTTAGCATTATAAACATTTTGAGAATAATTTTAAGGAGTTCAGTCGTAATCCTTTGAGCTCAGCTTCTTACGTGTGAACATTTTCTGTCCTTTAAGTCAGTTTATTTATGTTGCACTTTTCACAGAGAATCACAAAGTGCTTCACAGCAAAATATAATGAATATATATGATTATACAACTTTAATAAATAATTAAAATGAAACAATATGATGTAATTCTTTCTTCACTGGCCTGGCCTTTAACCATGTACGTGGTTCTCTGAACCAAACTGATCGACTGACGGTCTGAGGAGACGTGTGTGCTCCTCGTCTGGACCGCTCTGCAGACCTCCACCCAGACCTCCACCCCTCTGTCTGTGAGTGTGTGCCAGTGTGTGTGTGGCGGGGGGGGGGTGCATCACAGGTGATGACATCATCACAGGTGATGACATCGAGCACCAATAAAGATCCACTGTGACATCACTGGCTCAGCGCCTCTGTCCAATCACAGAGCAGCTCCACGCTGCACCTTTAGAGGTGAGAATCAAGGTTCAGTTAAGTCAGATAGGACCCAGTTTCAACCCATACAAAAATACAGTGCGCAAGGTTTCAAGCGATGAGAAACTCATGTTAGCTACTGTTGGCTAATGTTACCTAATGTTGGCTAATGTTAGCTAGCATTGGCTAATGTTACCTAATGTTGGCTAATGTTAGCTAGCATTGGCTAATGTTAAATGATCCATCTGGAAGATTCAGATCTAGCACACAGAGCATAAGATCTGCACCACACTACGTCTGACCAGATTCAGGTTTTATCTGCATTTAGAACCTGTCCTTTCTGCACAAATGAGGATATGAGGATGTTAGAAGAGCTGCTGAGCATCCTAACTCTTCATCACCTTCCACCTCTTCATCAGACGAGGTTGAAATGTTTTTCGTTCATGTCTCCTGATAAACTGGACATTTCTTCTCCTCTTTTCCTCCTCCTCCTCTCCATCCATGCAGACTCAGAGATGAGTCGCCTCCTGTTTGTGTCTCTGATGCTGCAGCTCGTGCCCCCCCCCCCCCCCCTCACCCCCCCCCCCTCCCCTCACCCCCCCCTGCAGCCACGGGCCACTGGCCTCACCACTCGGCAGCACAAGTCAGAAAAATGCTTCCTGGCTCTGTGATGTGAACATGACCTATTTTGAGGCTGCAGCCGCCTGCAGACCAGGAGCTACTGCACACAGACCTCAGTCTGTAGATCTAACTGATCTAAGCCAAACTGATCTAACCCTAACAGATTTATCAAAGCCAACAGATCTAGTTGATCTATCCCCAGATCTAACAGATCTATCAGATGTAACTGATCTAACCTTAGCAGATCTATCAGATGTAACTGATCTAGCCCTAACAGAGCTGTCTGAACAAACACATTAACAGATCTATTAGATCTACTATAACAGATCTAACTCTTACGGATCCCTCCGCTCTGTTCCAGTGAACATAGAGCTGTATCCTCTAGATTAAAGTGAGTTCGGCATCAGTGCATGACGACAGTTTGACATCACAGTCAAAGTGAGGAGTAAAGGACTGTCACGTAATCACATTAAAAGTTCAAAGCTAGATGATCTTTTTCAGGTTATGTGAAATGATCACATCATGCCAAGATCTCATTGAGAATCCTTCGTCACGTCACTGAATCCAGCCTGGTCCAGCGATGGACGACTGCAGGATCTCAGCATCTCAGGTCAAGAACTGAACTCTGCTCAGATCAGAGAATGTGGAACTAAATCATGAAATAAGTTTTAAATCACAGTTACCAAACGTCACTATGCTGAGCCCTCAGAGCATGTAAACTGTTCCTCTATTATTCCACAGATGTCATCAGTTAGTGTTAGAGGCTTTTATGATAACTGATACTTTAATTATCCTTATTTTTCTGCATTAGTTTCCGTTTTAATGGACTTAGTGAAAGTAATCCTGCAGGAAGAAAGGAAAGTTCAGCAGCAGAGGAGGTTGAACACAGGATAAAAAAACTTTTTCCTGAAAGACTTTTTCAAGAAATGATTCTGTTCTTTCTCTCCGGGGAAGGAGTAGAAGTTCACTCCAGAATCATCTGCAGAATGCAACAATAAAACCTCCATCTTTACTTCTGACCTCAACCAACTGAAGGGTTCTTGGTGGAGGAAGCCGTTGTGCTGCCCCCTGGTGGATCCTCGGCGTCATCAGCACAACGTCGCACCAGTTTCCTGTTGACATTTATTGGAGAGCAGAAGATACAGTAGTCTAAACCTACGACCTGGAGAAACACCTCCACCATCCTGGTGGTGTTCTCCACAGGAAGTGATGTCACAACTCAGGATGTGGCAGTAACGAGCGGCACCACCTCACCATAACGAGTTTGTAATGATTCAGGTGAAGTTTGTTCACATGGTGGTAAACGGCCAGCTTCTTCTTCCTGTGCAGGAACCACCATTCTTTGGCCGGAGAACAAGGGTCTCTGATGTGCTTTACGTCTTCAGCTGGTCCTACCTCTGAGGACATCTGGACACAGCTCTGCTCTGGTGGTGGAGGAACACCTGAAGGATCTCCTTCTCATGTAATGTCACCTAAAGGTCACTGAGCTTGGCTCAGAGTGGAGCTGCTGGGGTTCCTCTTCCTCACTGAGAGGAACCAGCTCAACCAGCAGCAATCCCTGCTGAGAAGCTCCAAAAACTGGAGGCTGGATCTTCTGAAACAGATCAGATCATGAAGCCACTGAAACAGGAAGGAAACAAAAACATGGGACAAAGGTGGGCGGAGCCTCCAGGACAGGTTCTCCAGGAACAAGGAAACGAAGCAGGATCTCAAACTGGCTCCTTTAACAGTGAACTGTCCTCAGACCAGGAAGGTCACAGTAATCTGATTACTGTTCCTTTTACACATCAGAGAGAGAGAGAGAGAGAGAGAGAGAGAGAGAGAGAGAGACAGAGAGAGAGAGAGAGACAGAGAGACAGAGAGACAGAGAGAGCGAGAGAGCGAGAGAGAAAGAGAGAAAGAGAGAAAGAGAGAGCGAGAGAAAGAGAGAGCGAGAGAGTGAGAGAGCGAGAGAGCGAGAGAGAGAGAGAGAGAGACAGAGAGACAGAGAGAGAGAGAGACAGAGAGACAGAGAGAGAGAGAGATGAGTGTAATGTTTCAGGGATGAACAGATGAACAGACATCGTCGTCCCCACAGTGACAACGTGTGACGTCACTTCCCCCTGAATCAAAACGTCAAACAGAACTTGTTTGGACCAGAACTTTGTTTTTATCACAAGCGCAAAACAAGTGGAAGTATCTACAAGCTTTAGAGTTGAACTTTACAAATATATCTTCTTGTTCACATGTACAGGATAGGAAAGATACAAAAAGTCCCTTGAACTCGGTCGTTGCTTTTGGAAAACCATGTTTATATGAAATCACCTGAGTAACTGAATGGTTCTGAGCTCGGCTCTGGTTTCAGTTCATACAGTTCAATGTGACTGAAGGAACGTCACGGACCAGGACGTGGAGCGGAGGAGATCAACTACGGTCCAGTCAGGGACAAGTTTCCACCGAGACGTCAACAAACAGAGTGGAAGGTCCTTACAAAAATACACAATGTGAAGGGCTGTTTGAACCTGAGGGTCTGTCCTGGTGGGTGGAGGCTGGGCTGCAGCCTCAGAACAAGGTGTTCCAGTCCCTGGTGGCCTCCATCAGGTGTCTCTGGCCGTGGCCCACCCAGTCCTCCTGGCGGCTGAACGCTCGGCCACAGAACCAGCAGCCGAACGCCAGCGGCTCCCGCCGGCAGCCCGCCAGCGACTTCACCACCTCGTACTTCTTCCTGCTCTTCTTCCTCAGCTTGAGTCTGAGCAGGAACCTCTCCCTGACCGAGCTGTGGACGGGCCGCGGCCTCGGCTCCTCCCCGGGAGCGTCCGGGGCAGCGGCGGAGGAGGCGCCGCTCCTCAGCTGGGCCAGCGCCCGCACCGTGCTGTGGGACAGCGCCACCCGGGCCACGGCGCCCTGGTGTCTGCACACCACCTTCATGATGTTGGAGACCTCGGGGATGTCGGCGTCCGGGTGGTTGAGCACCACCACGGGCTGGAAGCGGCGAGGACATTTGACGTGCTGCAGCGAGCTGAAGGGCGCCAGGCGCAGCGTGCGCTCCACCTGGCGGCCCGCCGGCCTCCAGAGCGCCGGGCCGTCCCGCTCCGCCGCCGCCCGCCCGCTCAGCCGCCGCGCCTTGCCGCCGGCCGCCGGCAGCTGGTCGTACGGCGGCCGGCGCCTCCTCTTCCTCTGGCTGGGAGGCCGCACCGGCCGCGGCGCCAGCGCCCGCCTGTCTGCGTCAGACGGCGGCAGCGCGCCGCTCCTCTGGGGGGGCGGCGGCCGGCGCTCCTCGCCCGGAGCCGGGTTCTGGATGGACAGGAGCTTTGTCACGGCGCTGGAGGCGCCGGCGCCGGTGTTGTTGGAAGAGACGAGGAAACACTGGGTGGGAGGTCTGGAGGCCAGGAACAGAGGCTGGGAGCTGCAGCTCTGGGCCCCGCTGGACAGGACGCTCCCGGACGGGGCCACGATCTTAAAGAACACCTTGTTCCCAGAGTTCTCGGGGCTCTGGATGCTCTGGGTCCCAGCCTTCACTTCCTGGTTGGCCTTGGCTGGAGAGATGTAGCGCAGCAGGAAGGCGTGGCGGCCACTCGCCACCGCGCTGGCTTTGTCTGAGGAGCTGAGCGGCATCGCTAGCCTGAGGCCCGCAGGCCTCTGGACCACAGGGACAGACCTCTGGACCCCAGGGACAGACCTCTGGACCCCAGGGACAGACCTCTGGACCACAGGGACAGACCTCTGGACCCCAGGGACAGACGTCTGGACCCCAGGGAGAGTCCTCTGGACCAGGAAGCAGGTGGGAGCTGCTGGTTTCTCAGCAGGAGCAGCGTGGGAGGAGCTGGACAGCAGCATGGGACCCTTCAGGCCGGCTGGACTGTTGAAGTAGTAGTGACTGGCGACTGCAGGCTTAACTGAAGACAGACGTTTCTCTACAGCTGAGGAGCCGCTGGAGGTCCTGCTGGATGGAGCAGCTGCTCCACTGCTGGACCTCTCCTGGCCCGGTTTCATGTAGGACACGTTGATCTGCGGGTTGGAAGAGTTGGTGATGAGCTTGAAGCCTGGAGATGCTTTGACCTGCACAGGCAATGTGAAGCGGTTCTCGGGCGTGGTGAGGAGAACCTGCTGCTTCCCCTCCGCCAGCTGCAGGATCCTCAGAGTGGCCTTTGTCTGTTTGGAGGAATCAGCTGAAGCTCCAACTCGCTCCTTGTTCAGCTGCTGGGAGATGATTGCATCCGAGTGTTCCTCCACAAAACTTCCCAATGACGTCAAACTGCTTCTAGTTTCTTTCTTGGACACAGGAACAATCTCCTCCTCAACCTTGATGATGTTGAAGTCTTGGAGGACAGACTCCAGGTTTTCGTCCTCAGAGGAACCATCAGTTACAGGTGGATCTCCAGCATCACTGTCAGACCCATTCCTCATCTCCTCCAGACGGCTCCAACCTGAAGCTTCTCTGTTCTTTTCTTTCACAGCCTCTGGAGACTCTGCAGACGTTGAGTTTGACTTGCTGACGTTAGCATATGTGCTAACAGAGTTTTGCGTAGTGTTAAGTGAGGAACTGAACGACTCCTTGGAATAGTTGTGAAAAGTAAAAACTTCTTGATTGGGTGAGTTCTGTGTGCAGCTCATGGAGCTGGAGGAGTTTTCTCTGAGGCTGGGCGCAGCAGAAGATGGAGGCGACACCGATTCAAGGCCTGGATCCGAGGAAAGGTTTTCAGGATGTTTCTGGTTCTTGTGTGAAAGCTCAGTTCCCTCCGGTTCCTCCGTCTGAGGAGGTTCTGGAGAGGATTGGTCAGTATGTTCCAGAGTGCTGGTGGAAGAGTTCAGCTCAAGTTCACCTCCTAGCGTCTCTGAGCAGCAGTCTGCAGCACCACAGTTTTCAGTAACAGTTTTTTTGGACCCGTCCGAGGGCGAGGACGCACCAGAGCAAGCTGCTGAGGACCTGCTGGTCCTGGAGTCTCCACCGCTCGTTACGTCACAGCTTTGGTTTGGGAGCTCGTCTGTGAGGTCGAGTTCATGTGTCGTAGGTCGTAACGTGTCTGTCGTATGTCTGTCCACACATGGACTAGTTCCTGCGTCCTCGTCTCTGAGGGGGCTGGAGCCCAGGGTGCACACGGACGTCTCCTCCTCTTCAATCTTCACCTTCACGGCCATGATGTCGTCCTGGTCCATCTGCGGGCAGGAAGCTGCTCTGGGTGAGACAGAGAAGCAGGTCCGTCCTTCAGACTCGTCTCCATTCTCAGAGACTCTGAGTCTGTCCTGGTCCTCCAGCTCAGCCTGCTTGGCTGCTGGAATCACCTTCAGGACCAGGTGCTTTTTGCCGTCTACCAGCTTGAAGCCCATGACCTTGGTGGTGCAGTTCGGGGGGAGGGAGATCTTGTTCTTGATCATGAGGACAGTCAGTCCGTTGGTGCTGGTGTGGGTGGCGGCGTCAGCACCGGAGGACGCGTCACATTCCTGCAGCATCACGGGGAGCGACTGCTCCGAGCTCGGAGACACTTTGCTCCACAGTTTGTCTCTTTTTGCGACACTTCCTTCCATAAACTGGTGGATCTCCTCCAGGGACATCTCCGGTTTGATGACCCGGCCATTCTGGGCGGGCAGCGTCACAGAGAGGCTGTTGAGCTTGGATATCCTGGGACTTTCCTGGAACTCTGAGCTCTTCTTCCTGCAGAGCTTCAGACTGGAGGAGTTAGTTGGAGCGCTGCTGCCGTCCTCCAGGGCTCTCAGCACGTTCCTCCGCTCTTTGTGAACAGACGCTACGTGTTTCTTCAGGTACTCGCTCCTCGCGGCCCCGAAGCCGCACACCTGGCAGATGAAGGGGAACATTCCAGAGTGAGCTTTCAGGTGCTTCTGGTGGTCGTCCTCGTTCAGGCTGATGTGTCTGCATCTGGAACACTTCCAGGGACTCTCCGTGTGGTGGTGGACGTGCTGCACGAAGGTCCCGGCGTCCACGGTGGTGAAGTCGCACCAGTCGCAGCTGAACTGCCCGTTGAGGCTGTGGCACAGGACGTAGTGGCGGGTGATGAGCAGCAGCGAGTACTGCACGTCGTCGTTGCACAGCTCACAGGTGACCAGCGTGTTGCGGTGCTCGATGCGGTGCCTCTGCAGAGCGGGGAACTCTTTGGCGATGAAGCCACACAGCTCACAGGGGTAGGTGGGCAGGTCTCCTTTATGAGCCCCCTGGAAGTGTTTGAGGAGGTCATTGGGGCTGTAGGTGCAACCGTCTTTGCACACGGAGCACTCGAAGCTCAGGATCTTTCCGGAGAACGCCGCCCCCTGAGCGTTCTTGCAGTGGGACTTGTTGAGGGACAGTTTCTTGGAGGAGCTCCCATGTTCCTTGATGGAGGTGTCGTCTGCATTACTGAGGGACCCGAATGTCACCAAGTCTTTTCCCTTCTCCTTCTCCTCTTCTCTGACTGATATGTCGCCATTTTTGGCAGAATCGTGAGGTATTAGGAGGTCTTCTTCCATTGCTGTAAACCTGCGGAAATCTGAAACAGAAAATCAAAAATTACTTCCACGATCCCAGAGAAGATCCAGTTATTCCAACAGCAGCACTGAGTAGAAAACACACAGGACACCAGTAGGGTTGGGAGTCTAAACTCCACCCCAAATGCGAAGAGAGAAGAAGATGCTCTCTTCCAGGTGCCTGGAAACTTTTTGTAATTTGGGTTCTGCTGATCTTAATGTTGGGCAGGTTGTGGGCAGCTGTTGACCTGTACTGGATTCACTTTAATCTGTAGTTTACTTCCACTGAATGTTCAGAATAAAAATCAGAATCTGCAAAATGTAAACTGATAGTGACCCTGGAAACCAGCTGTAGTAGAAACTTGTATTTCATTCATACAAACAAAGTGTATCACGACTCTGATCAGACTGCAGGGTCACAGCTCCCATACCTGCTGGGTTCTCCTCCTCCTGAGGAACAACAGACCAGTGAATGGAGCTCCGTGTGAAGCGTGCGACTGATTAAAAGATGCAGAGTCGCTGTGTGAACCTGTGTAGACAACCCGTGTCATAATTTAACATCCCTGAGACCTTTGACTCTCAGTTTTTTTCCCTTCATTTCTCTTTTGTTTGTTCACTGGTTCTGTATTGTCCCTGATCATGTCTCATCCTGTTGTATCACTTTTGGAAAAAAGAAAAATCAATGTAGGAATATGCAGATAAACGATCAGTTTTAGTTTCCATTCATCTATCAAAGAATAAATGTAAAAAAACAAACAAACAAAAAAAAAAACAGCAGTTCACTTGAGCCTGGATCGAACAAACAGATTCTAACAGAATCTGTGTGATCGGGGCAGGCTCCTTCAAATTTGTGCCTAGATCAAGTAGATCCACTGCTTCATGCTCCTCAAGTCCTCTGCTCCCAACACAGAGCAACAAAAGGTGTGTTTCCACTGCGCTGGTTCTGGTTCTTTTTGGGGGAGGTTCTTCTCACTGGGCTGTGACTTGGCCTGGTCCTCTCAGGCCTCGTGTCTCCATTACACTGACGGCCCTGTAAGAACTCTGTGATGATGTCATCATAGTGCGCCGAAACTTCCTGAAAGCGGCCCTGTCACAACGGCCCGGTCAGTGGAAACACACACATAGCATGAAGTTCTTGTGAAACGGCCCAGAAATTCCCATAGTGGAAACACGCCTAAACACTGAAGTCAGAGAACATCACCCCTGGAAATAAACCTGCTTCCAGAGGACAAGTCATATTGTTCTTACAGTTTGATAACAACAATAAAACTGTTGACAGACAAGAAGAAACTGGCCTAAACCAGTAAAGTGGGCCAAAAAGACATAAAGCTTTAACAGCAGCAATATCATGGATGACAATGAGCATGTGATGCAGTCTTACCCGTCGTCCTTCAGGAAAAACTTGAGCGTTAGTTCATGTTGAGTCTGAGGAGGAGCTGCTCGTAGCGTCAGCCTGAAACAGAAACAAAACACCTCAACTCAACAAAGTTCAACACAGCAGCAGCTGATCCACAGAGCTGAAGGTCTGGTCAGGTGGTCAGACACCTGGAGACTGGGGACACTGGTCACTGTAGGAAGGAGGGAGGAAGAACAGCTCAAGAAACCAGAAGCACCAGACGCCTGCTGCCTGGGCTCAGCTCAGCACCATCATTCCAGATGTTCTGAGAGTGAGCAGCTGTGGAGGATTTTGCACCAGTGTGACCTCACGTATAGTTCCAACTCATCAAGACAATGACTCGATCCTATGGAGAAGACTCCCAACACCCAGAGGAGCAGCTTCATCCCTGCAGAAACCACCTGAACTGGAGGTGAGCTCTGGCAGGGTTAGGCAGCTGCAACACTGGATTAAATGTATAATAAAATAACAGAAGATTCAACTCTTGTTCAGAATTTCTTACAAAGATACTGAAGTCACTCTGAAACTTCAAACACAGAATCCTCTAGAAATTCACTGTTCCTGATCCTAGTTTTTCAAGCCAGAAACAAAAAGCTGTCCCTGAGGAAACAGCGGAACAAATGTATGGTAAATGTGATGACATTAAACTACAGAATGAATCCTACATGACAACGCTCACGACTCCCTGCTCGACAGCTCCTCTGCTGCACACCACTCCACCAGGAGCAGACGACTCCTCTTCTTCTACTGCTTCTACTTCTTGTCGTCACCCCAGGGACCAGGCCCAACTGTAAACAATCCACCGGCCATGTGTGTTGAACATCATGAAAACAGAATGAATTCTGGTTTCCCATGTGACGATGATGGTTCACACTTATACCTTTAGTGTCTGCAGTTCACTCACACACAAACCAGGAATCCTGTGTGTGTGTGTGTGTGTGTGTGTGTGTCAACCTGTTCAAGCTTCACACATGAATTGAAGACTTTCAGAGGGATCACACACACACCCACACACACACACACACACACTACACAACTACACAGCATGAACCAGCAACCTTCCAGGTATAAATTAATTAATCTGTTGATTACTTTCTGTAAGATATTTTATTTATAAAATCATTTAAAGACAGAGAAAAAGGTTAAAGTCTGCTTCACCGAGGCCGAAATTAAGTGCTTACATTTTTTGTCCTCGCTTCAACAAGATTCAATATTCTGTCACAGGCTAAAAAAGCAGATTATTCCATTAGTCGTTTGATCGACTAAGCAGGAGGTCGAGGTCAGAGCACAGCGAGAGCAGACAGGTGGCCCAGGTGATGTCCAACCAAACTGCTGCTGCACCTTCACACACACACACACACACACACACACACACACACACACACACACACACACACACACACACACACACACACACACACACACACACACACACACACACACACACACACACACACACACACACACACACACACACACAGCTGTCCAGCGGTTGGACCTCCATCCTCGGGACTGAGCTGAGCAGCTCTGGTCCTGACATGCAGCAGGTTCCTGCCCCCCTCCCGGAGCCCTGATGGAGCAGCCTCCCACCCCCCCTCCCCGACCCTCCACCCCCCTCCCCGGGGGTTACAGGGTCTTACTTACACAAACTTGCTGCTGAGTTGGGTCTTACTATGGAGTCGACGGCAGCTCGGGTAGCGTCCTGGAGGAGTGCTCCATGGCCCCCCCGGGGCGGAGCAGGAGCAGCGGGGGGAGCCGGGGAGGAGCAGCGGAGGCAGGAGAACCAGGAGTCACGCTGGGAGCCTCTCCTTCTTCTCCTTCTTCTCCTTCTTCTCTCTCCGAGCAACCACAGACACGGCGGCCATGACACTACATCCGGGTCTCCGCGCCCGACACTCCGCGGATGGATACCTGCTGAGGCGAAGCGGAGGGATACCTGCTGCCCAGCGAAGGGATACCTGCCGCCCCGACACCCAACTAGTGCCGCGGAAACGCTGAATCTGCCTACAGAACTTGAAAGGTCCACTTCCAGTGGGTCTCCTCTGTTTACTCACTGAGTTTACCCACTGTTTACTCCGCGGAGCAGTAAACTAGAGCCCTGCCCTGTGTCATCTGCCCTCTCTGACGTCATCTCTGTGTGTCCGGGCTGTTGCTGAAAGAGGAGCTACAATGGCGGCCGCGCGACATGACCTGCTGACAACCACGATTGTGGCCAACCACAACCAGAGCTATAACCAACCAGAACCTTCCAGAACTAGAACTATAACCACAACCACGAAATCAACTAACAACCAATACCATAAAACCCTACCATAACCAGAACTATAACTAATAAACTAATTACAATGTATGTGTGTGTGTAAGGTGAGAGGGAAACACACACACAGAAGGAGCAGCAGTAACGGCGGCCATGCTGCCTTCATGGTCAGCTGACAGCAGGTTGTACTGACTCCACGTTCAACGTGTTCCACCCTCGCTTCACAAGTTTAGTGTCAATAAATAGAAAAGTCGTTATATAACCTATATGTACATACAGTATCATCAGAACCAGATTGGCACAGTGTATTTTACACTGTCTGGAGCTGTAAATGGTTCAACACAGAAACAGTTAGTTAGTTGTAGGCATTAGTACACTCAGCAGGCCTTGGTGATGTCACATCCTGGAGGGTGTGTGTGCGTGTCTGTGTGTGTGAGTGACTGAGTGAGAGAACAGACGGCGGCCATGTTGGATTCTAGTGGAGCAGGATGGGTGAAGACTCGGGAAAAGTGGGAGTGTCAGTACTGAGATTAGGAGTGTGTGACTGATGCCCCACTTTCCTGCATCTCCAGCTCAATGTCCTTCACAGCAAATATAAACATTATTATTGGTCTTCTGTAAACAAGCTGTCTGTAAACAGAGCAGATGTGGTGTAGGAGTCCCAGTCAGAGGCAGCAGGACCTGACGGACGGCTCAACACATCCACCCTCACATCCAGGAATGTAATGAGTGGTCAGGTGTGTGAAGTGGTTGAGACTGGCTGGAGCACACACACATACAGTACACACACATGCACACACACACACACACACACACACATACAGTACACACGCATGCACACACACACACACACACACACACAGACATACAGTACACACACACACAGACATACAGTACACACACACACACACATACGGTACACATGCACACACACACACACACAAACGGTACACATGCACACACACATACAGCACATGCGCACGCATACACACACACATACACTTATAGACACATTAAATTGTATAAACTGTTTTAGAAAAGTGAAAATCAATATTTCTAATCAATACAAAAAAAAACATAAAGGTTTCTTTCTTTTTCTGGTTTTTTCAACAACCTGAAGCGGTCACAGCTGCAGACAGAACAAAGCATTTAAGGTCTTCATCTGGGTCTTTATGAGACACGGAGCAACATTGCCCCCACATTTCATCTTAATTGATTTGTGATTGATAAAGAAAACAATTCACAGAATTCTCTGAAGAATTCACTGAAGCTGTTCATTGAGCTGTTCCACCTCCACATTTGTATTGGACGTCGATGACAGAAACAATGCATCTCAAGATCATTTTCAAAAACAGTTTATTACTTTACATTGATAAAGTCACTGGATCTGCAACAAAATGTACCAGCTTTCATTCAGTGCACTTTGTATATCCTCCATCATAGAGCTTTCAACCACAGAGATGTGATCAAGCATACAATGAGAAAATTCACACACTCACGCACACACACATACACACGCTTGTATATCTGGTCTGATGTGACGTTTCATTGAACATAGATTAAAATGACTGATGTAAGTTAACAGTGATTCCTGCATCAACACTGTCTGAACCAGTCCCGTCTTGCTGCTGAGGCTCAGACCCTGCGGGTGCTGCTTTGCGAGGTGAAAGCTGAGCAGAGTTGAGAAGAACGTGTCAGGGATGATTTCTGTCATTTTTCAATAAATATTCACTATTTGTGAATCTCAGAATCCATGTGTGTGCACTTTAACTTTCCCAGGCTGTCAAAATTCACCTGATATGAGTACTGAAACATGTTGATATGACGTTCTTCACCTCATGATGTTCTGCTGATGTGACTGCAGGTGTGTGACAGCTCCCACACAGTTACACGTATGATGACATCATGACGTGTGGATCCATGGCTGGATGGAAAGAGTTCCTGCTCTGATCTCTGAGAGGTGTGTCCTCAGAAACTTCACTGCCAAACATCTTACAGAGCTGCAGCAGAGGATGATCCTCAGATGTTCTGATGGTGATTCATGCACCGGGTGTCCGACTACTTACAGAGCAGAATCAGAAAGTCAGCATTAATCTGTAGTTGACTCAGTGGTCATTAGGTTAAAGTGGCGTGTCCGTGTTTCATCTTTATCATTAGTCCTCATACATTCATACATTCAGTCTCCATCACATCTTCCTCAGTTCTTGTTGTGTTTATTGACATGAAATCTGTGTTTAATATTGTTTTTATTGCTCCTGTGTCAGCGCAGCCTGCTGAAACAGTCAGTTTTCTAAGTGTAAATGTCGGCGTGGAGGCTTCTGATCTGCTCTGTGATGGTTCCTGCTCCAGCAGAGACGTCTGCTCCGTCCTCTCGTCTGTCCTTAGGTCTCTGAGCTGCTGCTCAACAAGCAGTCCCGTCCACTCAGATCTTCATGCCCAGCTTCGCTTTCTGTGGAGAGAACACATCACATCAGACTCCACTGGGACACGTGTCCATCAGAGGTTAAACACCTCAGAGGACCTAGATCCACTGAACGGAGCATTTCTCTGTTCTGATGGAGACGTGTGACTTGATTTGAGCTCAGCTGACGGGTGTGCGGGTGAAGAGCGGTTGAAGGATGGGAGGTGAACTCACGATGCCTGAGGCGTGTTTGGGTTTGACGCTGTAGGCCGACTTCTCCTTGGCTTGGCGGAAACACTCCTCAGCTGCCTTCAACCTGCACAGCAGCACGTCTCATTACACAGCTCCAACACCACCAGCAAAACCAGTAAGTCCATAATAACATAAGTAACTCCAACCTCCAGGGACCCCCCGACCCCCCCAACAGCGGAACTGCCATACTGCTTGTCTTAGATTAACTTAGAGTCACAGATATCTATCTGTCTGTCTGTCTGTCTGTCTGTCTGTCTGTCTGTCTGTCTGTCTGTCTGTCTGTCTGCCTGCCTGCCTGCTTGCCTGCCTATCTATCTATCTATCTATCTATCTATCTATCTATCTATCTATCTATCTATCTATCTATCTATCTATCTATCTATCTATCTATCTATCTATCTATCTAGCTATGTTTTCCATCACCTACTCTATGGAAAATACACATTTCAGCCTCAGTGTGGTTAAAAGTTCATAGAACTGTGTGCTCTAGTTCCTGGTGGGGCAGCAGGGCTTCCTGTACCTCTCCTTGAGAATGGCTTTGTTCTCCTTCTTCCACTGCTCCTTAAAGTCCGAGGAGAACTCATGCCAGACGCAGAAGACAGTGTTGGGTGAAACCTCCTTCTCTCCTGCTTTGGCCTTCACTGAGAAGAACAGCACGAGCTCCAGGAACCTGAGAAGAAACAACCAGGTTAAGAGCAGTGACTAGTAGTCACCTCACTGTCAGTGGAGGGAGCAGACAGAAGAGGAGGAGCTCCTTACAGCTTGTGTGTGGTGCCCAGCTGAGCTTCCAGGGACTCCAGTTCACTTTTAGCTGAGAACAAAAGAAACAGAAACAAGAAACTTCTTCAAACAAATCTTGCTTGAACTGCTTGAAACAGACATGAAGACTAACATCCTCAGTTCTACTCTCAAAAGAAAAGAAAAGAAAAGGACAGATCAGAACAGAAGGTGAGGAGGAGGCTGTGTGGTGTTACCTTGTGCCAGGAACTCCTCCATCTTGTCTTTGAAAGGCTGCAGGTACTCCTCGTCTGACACCTTGCACACCTTGTCCACCTCAGAGGTACAGGCTGGAGGAGTAACAGAGATGATCAGGACCAGGACGGGCTCCTCCAGGTTGGTGATCTGGATTGAACTGTACGTCGTTGCTGGACTGCAGACTTATTTCATTTATTTATTATTTATTATTTTGTTTGGTTTGTAAAGAAAACAAAGACTGGGAAGATACTGAAAAAACGAACTGTAATTGTAACATTGTACCATCTCTTTCTGTGTGTGTGTGTGTGTGTGTGTGTGTGTGTGTGTGTGTGTGTGTGTGTGTGTGTGTGTGTGTGTGTGTGTGTGTGTGTCACCTCTCAGGTCCTTCCTGAGCCGCATCAGATCTTTCTGAAAGTCTTCAAACTTCATCTGTGAAGCCTGGAACAGGTCATGAGGCTCAGGGAGTGGGAACACACACGTCTCTCTACCTGCATCCTGCACACACACGCACACACACACCCACACACACACACACAGGATAGAACCATCAGGTCTCCTGTGCTTTGCTGGACAGGTAAAAGGTGCGTAAAGGAGGTTTAGGAGGAAAACTTACCTCATCAAAGTGTCTGAGGTAGTAAGCTACAATGTAAGAAAGGAGACTCCTCATGCTGTCCTGAGGGGAGAGAGGAGCAGGACTGGGTTAGACCAGAGAGGAGCAGGACTGGGTGAGACCAGAGAGGAGCAGGACTGGGTTAGACCAGAGAGGAGCAGGACTGGGTTAGACCAGAGAGGAGCAGGACTGGGTGAGACCAGAGAGGAGCAGGACTGGGTCAGACCAGAGAGGAGCAGGACTGGGTCAGACCAGAGAGGAGCAGGACTGGGTTAGACCAGAGAGGAGCAGGACTGGGTTAGACCAGAGAGGAGCAGGACTGGGTTAGACCAGAGAGGAGCAGGACTGGGTTAGACCAGAGAGGAGCAGGACTGGGTTAGACCAGAGAGGAGCAGGACTGGGTTAGACCAGAGAGGAGCAGGACTGGGTTAGACCAGAGAGGAGCAGGACTGGGTTAGACCAGAGAGGAGCAGGACTGGGTTAGACCAGAGAGGAGCAGGACTGGGTTAGACCAGAGAGGAGCAGGACCAGCGAGAACATGAGGGCGACCAGTTACTAACCCTAACCCTACAAGACAAGCTTCATCAACTGAATTGAAGTTTGCTAATTGTGGGACAAATAAAGGCATATTCTATTCTATTCTATTCTATTCTATTCTATTCTATTCTATTCTATTCTATTCCATAAATTACACTGAGGTTCTGACCAGAGGAGACTAGTCAGGAACCTGACCTAACCTCTGGTTAGTCCTGACCTCAGCACAGAAATAGATGTAAATGATGTAGACTCTGAGTCAGGAGGATGTGGAGGCGTGTGCTCACGCTGCTCTTCACGTCCTTCAGCTTGGGCAGGATGTCCAGCGTGAAGCCGTCGGCCTGACCACGGGTCCGATTCCCTCCGTTCATGAAGTTCCCGAAGGCGAGAATCAAACCCAGAACCCGCTTCACTGTCCCACTGTCCTGCAGCATCTGAGGGAGAGGGATCAGACAGACAGGCAGGCAGGCAGAAAGATCAGGGAGAGATTTAAGAGAGACAGGCAGACAGACAGACACATAGATCAGACTCACCTTGCATAGCCGTTGCAGAGTGTCCAGCTTCCTGGTGATGGAGGACATACACTCAGAGAAGCTGGATTGGAAGAGGATGCAGAAAACTCTGCCAGAGAAGTTTGGGATGAGAGACAGTTGGTGGAGGAACCTGGAGAAGCAGAGGAGAGTCAGCCTGCCTGCCTGTCTGTTCTAATATCAGCATTCCTGATCAAACGTGGTTCTCCAGGCAGAACCACAGGTCTACTCAGGAAGCCTCTCAACACACTCACTGCTCAGGTTTGTCCAGAGGTTTGGCGTTCTCTTTGTCCTTTGACGACTTGATGTGCTTTTCTATCTTGTCCAGTTCTTCCTGTTGTGCCCTCTGAGACACACACGCACACGCACAAGCACACACATAACAGCTGTATATGCAACGTGTAGACACTACAGGCCAGACACAGGTCAGAACCAGAGACAAACTCACGTTTTCATACAGCGCCTGCAGCGTCTCCAGGTCAACAACAGACGAGTCCAGGTTCAGGACGGCTGCGGGGGTGGGGGGGGGGGGGTGAAGGGGTGGGGGGGGGGGGGGGGGGGTCATCATCACATTATACACAGGCCCGGCCTCCATCATCACAGTGAGCGCTAACGAGGATGAGCGGAGGGACTCACCTTGCTGGATGTCTCTCATGTCCAGGTGCAGAGAGGACATGAGGATGCCCACCGCCTGAGAGCGCTTGTTGTTCAGCAGCTTCACAACCTGGACACACACACACCAGCCACATGTCTGCCAGCTAGGAGCCAGACCTGAGTATACACAACTCATGTATGAGTTACATATGAGTGACAGACGGGTGATGAATCAGCCAGGCTGTGACTGGTGCTGGTCTGGTGTGGTACCTAGGGTCTCACTGACCGTCCCTCTCACTGCTCAGTTTGCTCGTTGCCTGTCGGACCTGCCCAAAGTGCTGAGTGTGAGCAGAGGGCGATGGTTACATCAACCACTGATCACCAGGGAGGACGAAGCCTCCAGTCTCCACCGCTGTCTGCCAGTTAAACCAGTTAAACCAGCTAAAGTTTCCTGCTGAGAACAGAAACGTGGCGACAGCTTCACTGTTACTTCCGTTAACAGGCTACTAACAGGGTTAACGGGACTGTAACTCTTATGTGTGTGTGTGTGTGTGTGTGTGTGTGTGTGTGTGTATATAAATATATATATGTGTGTGTGTGTGTGTGTATGTGTGTGTGAGATAAACTGTCTCCCCTGTGGATCTACACACCTGCTTGGCCTTGGATTTGGTGATGGTGTCAGAGAGCGGCTGCTTCTTCTCCTTCATTGCTGTTTTGGAGAACAACTCCACAAACTCCTCAAAGTCCACATCAGGCTCCTCGATGTTCTCCCACACCAGGGAGGAGGAACCTTCCCTGAGGAACAGAGCAGAGATGGTTTAGAAGGAGGCGGAGACTCCAGAAATCTTCAGGGTCAAAGGTATGAGGGCACATTACTTCCTGGCCTGCAGCTGGATCCTGGTCCAGTAGAGCGGCTTCATGGGCCGAGGAGGCTCCACCACTGCTTTCCTGGGAGGCTTCTCCTGGCTGAGACCCAGAGCCAGGAGCCCCAATGGTAGAGGTGGAGGCAGGGCACCCAGGGGAGGAGGAGGAGGAGCACAGAGAACTCCTGGAGGAGGTGGTGGAGGAGGAGGCCCACAGCCTGGAGGAGGTGGAGGAGGTGGAGGAGGATGTGGAGCTCCCATTCCTGGTAAAGGAGGTGGAGGTGGAGGTGGAGCCATACTACCAGGTAGAGGAGGAAAAGGAGGAGGAGGAGGAGGAGGAGGAGGAGGAGGAGGAGGAGGAGGAGGAGGAGTCGTCGTTGAACCAGGAGGTAATGGTGGAGGAGGTGGGACAGAGCTTCCAGGTAATGGAGGAAGAGGTGGAGGAGGAGGTGGAGGAGGTGCTGCCATCTGCCCAGGTAGAGGAGGAGGAGGAGGCGGAGGTTTTGCCATCTGTCCAGGTGGAGGAGGAGGAGGAGGAGGCTGCAGCTGACAGGAGCACTGGATGCTGTCCCATGTGGGCGGAGTCAGCAACACACTAACTCCGCCCTGCTCGCCGGAAGGAACTCTGAACTTGAAGCCGTCATCCACAGGAGACGTCTGCACCGACTTGGCCTCCAGGCCTGCAGGAGGCCCCGCCTCCGTCTGCAAGTGGGCGTCGCACACTGCCCGCAGGACGCCGTCATCGCCACCACACTCCCGGTCAGTGGTGTGGGCGGGGCCTTGCCCAGGGGCGGGGCCGCAGGGCTCCAGCAGGGGGGGCTGTCGCTCCAGCTCTGCAATCTTGGTCCTGAGGTCCTCGATGGTCTGCTCCAGCTGCTGGATGACGTTGACGTGTTTCTCCTTCAATCTGGAGGACGGCGCCACACACTCCCCCTGCAGGCAGGACACAGTATTACACAACAGTGGGAACACAACAAACCAAAACTACGGCTGGGAGGAAACATCAGATCAGACGTCGAGCATCAGAGGATCAGCCCAAACTGACAGAACTCAAAGAGTCAAAGCTTTGAGTGTTTGTAAATCCAATGAAACAGGCTGAAGTCAGGATGATGTGGTGTGATTGTTGTGTGGTGTGGTTTTACTGGTGCAGAGTGAAGCAGATGAACATCTCTGACCTCCTGCTTCTCCGGCTGGGGCGTCGTCTGACCAGAAGCAGCTTCACTGAGTTCTGGACAAACAGACGGAGCAGAACTCAGGGCGGTTCCAGCAGGTGAGGTTAAAGTTTCGCACAGGTCGATCAAACGTACGATCAAACCAGAACTGGTTAATGAGAATCACACTCACCCTGATTGTCCTCTAAAAGTCCCAAAGCATGAAGATGCAGAGAGGAGAGAACACGGACATGAACATCAGAGCGCTGCTAACATTCATTTGCAGCTCTCTGCATGTGTAGCTGCTGCTTCTCACCTGCTTCTGTGGATGTGGGCTGAGTCCTGCCGTCCCCCCCCGGCCTAGGGGGGGCCCCGGGGCCCCTCGGCTGCCTCTCCTCTGGGGGGTCCATGGTGTGGGTGGGCTGGCTGACCGCCGCCCACGTGTACAGCTGGTCATGCTGCGGAATCAAAGCACGGTCACCACGTCTCCACACAGCTGCACTGACTCCAGATCAGTCAGAGCGATGGAGGTCTATTTATTTATTTATTTATTTATTTATTTATTTATTTATTTATTTATTTATTTAAAGTTCAGTGAAGCACATAGCGAAGCCATTCAACAATTTCTATCAGATCAACGTGCTAGATAAGGTTGCAGTATAAAAAGTACAATTGGAATGTTGAAATTCCAACAAAGTTCAGACAAAAATCTGTGACCACGACTAACAAACCAAGAACCAGTCATAATGGTTGCCAGATCAGCACGGAAGGTGCCAGGTCTGCCTATTTCCTATTTGTCTTTTCTGCCTATATATTCCCATAGCTACAGGATGTACGACAGCTGAAACCAGAGACCCGTAGTTTCTTTGTTAAAACCAGAGAACGTCTCCAGCAGGATATTTCTGAGAGCAGTGGCTAGGAACCCGGGCCGTGTGTGAAGCTCAGGTAAAGTGTGTCTGACGATGTGAGGACATACGTCAAACTTGGAGGCGGTGGAGGTGGTGCAGGTGGGGGGGCAGGTGGAGGTGATGTGGGCAGAGCTTCCTCCCAGCTGCTCCCTGAAGCAGTCGCTGAAGGGCAGCAGGAGGCCCATGGCCAGGATCCTGGAGCAGAGCCGCTCCGCCTCCTCTGGCTCCTCCTGCTGCTGCTGCAGGAACAGCTTCTCCAGGAGCGTCCGGCCTGTCCACACACACACACACACACACACACACACACACACACACACACACACACACACACACACACACACACATCTGTCAGCAGCAACTCATCAGCCTGAGAGTGTCTGATTTACGAGCCGCCCTGAAGGCACCACCAGTCCCGCCCACAGGCGCATGCTGGGGAGCGGAGGGCGCGAGCGCGCAGTGTGCTGGAGACCAGGACGGACCCTGGGGGGTCCACCCGGAGGACCTGGACGAGGTCGACCAGGACGGACCCTGGGGGGTCCACCCGGAGGACCTGGACGAGGTCGACCAGGACGGACCCTGGGGGGTCCACCCGGAGGACCTGGAGGAGGTCGACCAGTGTGACCACAGGTGAGACTCGTGTTCCAACCTGCCTGCGATGCATCCTAGCTGTAAATAAGATCAGATGAACAGTTGTCTTATTGGTTAGTTCTTTGGTTTATTAAATGATGCAAAAATCAAATCGTGAAAGTGTGTCACAAAGACCAAGGTTATGTCTGTAAATGACTTTTTGTCATTTACAGACATAACCTTGGACATATATCAAGTGATCCGTCAGTATCAATGATCCGTCAGTATCATTTCAATTCGTTGCTCTTTTGCCAAATGCATCGTCTAATAAAAATATACATGATACATTTTCCTATGGAAACCTATGGCCGACCCCGTATTGCGGCACCATCTAAACTACAGGCCCGATAAACAACAAAAGGCTTTTGTTGTTTATTGTCTTTTCAATGATAAGCTAAAATAGATAGTACTCTAAACAAGCAGTTATAGACTGGGGAGGGGGTGATGATCCATACTGGATATTAGAGAATAACCAGGTAAACACAGTCTACTGGTCCAGTTAATGTGACTCTCTCCTCTGTGAGGCTCCCTGTCAATCACATGGACCCGCCCACATTCATTCATTTCTTAAAGCTCTGATATCTTATTAATCATGGAATTATTTGCTGATCGACCTCCATATTACACACTGGCACAGGAAACTTTAGCTGCTGAAGCCGGAGGGAGTTATGAAAAAAAATGACTGAATGAGTATTTCATGATTGGAAATGGTGTTTTTTGACTGGGTGTGTATTGGAGAAAGTGTTTTTTGGAGCCAGGCCTAGAGGATGTCTGTGGTATTCACTTACACACCGGCCTCCGTTTTCGCACCAGAAGTCTATGTCCATCTAAACAGTCTATGGTAGTAACCCAAATAAACAGTGGCTGACAAACCATGGCTCTTCTGTGGTTTCACTGTAGTACTGTGGCAGCACCTTGGCGCCACTCACAGGCCTGGCATCGGTACTACAGCAACTGGAGACATTTTCAGTGGATCTGTGTCAAAGCAGATGTTTCTGGCGACTAGGAAGTGCTAGTTCCAGCTGATGCTCACCTGTGAAGACGTCCTGGAAGCTGCAGGTGGCGCCCTGGCCGCAAGACGACCTCCTGGTGGAGCACAGTGGCTGACTCCCTCCTGCTCGGTACACCAGCAACTCCTCCCCCACCTCCTCCTCTCTGCTCCTCATCCTGCGCTCCAGCTCCTCTGTCCAGTCGGCCGAGCGGCTCAGAGGAGACGCCAGGCTGCGGGAACGCCGCCGCCGTCCACGCTGACCCTCCAACATCGTCCTGTGGACAGGGACAGGTCAGCGAGCTGCAGCTACAGACAGCAGCTACAGACAACAGGCTACAGACAACAGGCTATAGACAGCAGCTACAGACAACAGGCTACAGACAACAGGCTACAGACAACAGCTACAGACAACAGGCTACAGACAACAGTTACAGACAGCAGCTACAGAGAGCAGCTACAGACAACAGGCTACAGACAACAAGCTACAGACAGCAGCTACAGACAACAGGCTACAGACAACAGGCTACAGACAACAGTTACAGACAGCAGCTACAGACAGCAGCTACAGACAACAGGCCACAGACAACAGTTACAGACAGCAGCTACAGAGAGCAGCTACAGACAACAGGCTACAGACAACAAGCTACAGACAGCAGCTACAGACAACAGGCTACAGACAACAGTTACAGACAGCAGCTACAGACAGCAGCTACAGACAACAGGCCACAGACAACAGGCTATAGACAGCAGCTACAGACAACAGTGACAGACAGCAGCTACAGACAACAGGCTCCAGACAACAGTAACAGACAGCAGCTACAGACAACAGGCTACAGACAACAGTTACAGACAGCAGCTACAGACAGCAGCTACAGACAACAGGCTACAGACAACAGTTACAGACAGCAGCTACAGACAGCAGCTACAGACAGCAGCTACAGACAACAGGCCACAGACAACAGGCTATAGACAGCAGCTACAGACAACAGGCTACAGACAACAGGCTACAGACAACAGTTACAGACAGCAGCTACAGACAGCAGCTACAGACAACAGGCTACAGACAACAAGCTACAGACAACAGGCTACAGACAACGGTTACAGACAGCAGCTACAGACAACAGGCTACAGACAACAGCTACAGACAGCAGCTACAGACAACAGGCTACAGACAACAGTTACAGACAGCAGCTACAGACAACAGGCTACAGACAACAGTTACAGACAGCAGCTACAGACAGCAGCTACAGACAACAGGCTACAGACAACAGTTACAGACAGCAGCTACAGACAACAGGCTACAGACAACAGGCTACAGACAACAGTTACAGACAGCAGCTACAGACAGCAGCTACAGACAACAGGCTACAGACAACAGGCTATAGACAGCAGCTACAGACAGCAGCTACAGACAACAGGCTACAGACAACAGGCTATAGACAGCAGCTACAGACAACAGGCTACAGACAACAGGCTACAGACAACAGTTACAGACAGCAGCTACAGAGAGCAGCTACAGACAACAGGCTACAGACAACAAGCTACAGACAACAGGCTACAGACAACAGTTACAGACAGCAGCTACAGACAACAGGCTATAGACAACAGCTACAGACAGCAGCTACAGACAGCAGCTACAGACAACAGGCTACAGACAACAGTTACAGACAGCAGCTACAGACAACAGGCTACAAACAACAGGCTACAGAAAGCAGCTACAGACAACAGGCTACAGACAACAGTTACAGACAGCAGCTACAGACAACAGGCTATAGACAACAAGCTACAGACAGCAGCTACAGACAACAGGCTACAGACAACAGTTACAGACAGCAGCTACAGACAACAGGCTACAGACAACAGCTACAGACAGCAGCTACAAACAACAGGCTACAGAAAGCAGCTACAGACAATAGGCTACAGACAACAGTTACAGACAACAGGCTACAAACAACAGGCTACAGAAAGCAGCTACAGTCAGCAGCTACAAACAGCATGTTGTTGTTGTCATTGTGGTTGTGTTGTTGTTGTGTTGTCTTCAGAGACAGACCAGGACCCTGGACCTCTGCTCCACTACAGTTGACCCATGAGTTGTGAGGCTGTTCTTCTCAGTACATCTAAGTGAAGGACCGGCCTCAGACCTTCACCGTCTGATCAGCTTCCATTCCAACATTTTAACTATTTGGTTTACATGTTAGTTCGTACGTTAGTTAGTGCGAGTGCCCCCCCTCCCCGAGGCTGCAGGTACCTGGTGAGGTGCGGGGGGACTCTGCGGGGGGACAGCGGGCTGAGGGCGGGGGACAGGCCCGGGGACCCCCCCGGGGAGCTCAGCTGCCTCGTGGTGGTCTTGATGTAGGTGGGGAAGATGGGGGGGTAGGGTTTGACCCCAGGACCGGGGGAGTGGGGGGGGCGTAGCAGGCGTTTGACCAAAGTGGGGCTTTCCTGGGGGTGGGGCGGCGTGAAGCTCACGCTGCTCCTCTGTTCGCTGGGGGGGTCCAGATGCCCCTGGGCGGGGGGGGCCCAGCTCCTGCTGCTGGACTCGTCCAGGGACTCGGCACTGGTGCCGGAGCCCAGAGGAGCCTGGTCCAGATCCCCAGGGGGGTCGGGGGAGTCCAGGGGGTGCGGGGGGTCCGGGCTGCCCTGCCCCTCTTCTCCCTCCCCCTTCTCCTGTTCCTGTTCCTGCTCTCTCTCCGCCTGCTCCTCCTCCGCCTTGGGGGTTGTCACATGGCTGTCAAGGCCGGGGAGGCTGTTACCACTGGTCGCCATGGCGGCGAGGCCGCCCGGCGCCCCCCCAGCCGTAACCATGGTGATGGCTGAGGGAGGGGGCTGCTGCAGCCAGGCACGCTGCTCCTTTGTGCCCGAGGCAGCACAAAGAGGGGCTTCTCTGTGGCTCTGCTGCTCCTGCTGCTCCTGCTGCACCTCCTCCCACTGCACCTCCTCCTGCTCCTGCAGGGGTGACTGCAGCGCGGCCTCCACCCCCCCCACCCCCCCCTGGCCCCCCGCCTCAACACAGTCAGACAGCGTCCCTGTCTCCAGGAAGGACAGGGCGTCAGATCCGAGCTCCAGCTCCTCCGGGGGACTCGGCTTTACTCCCCCATTGCTCCTCCTCCTTGCCCCCTCTCCTCCTCCTCGCCCACCCCAGCTCAGACCCCTCTGCCCCCCCCCCTCCTGCTGCAGCCGGATGGCCAGCTGGATGTCAGCGAGCAGGTCCTCGTGGTCTGCAGCCGAGTGGAAGCTGTAGATGTCGGTGTCAGAGCCGGAGCTGTTCTTGTGCCCCCCCCCTTCCTCCCCTGGGGACGTGGCTGCTGTGGGGGCTCCGTGCTGCTCCTGCTGCTCGCTCTCATCCTGCTCCTGCTCCTGGTCCTGCGGGGGCCGGGGCGGGCCTGGCTCAGGGGTCTTGTCATGAGGAGGCGTCAGGACGTCCTCCCTGGACCCGGTCACGGAGGAGCAGCCGTCTCGGCCCCGCAGGTTCCCTCTGCGCTTACGGATGGAGAACACCGACGACTTGGACTCAGATTTGTTTTTCTTCTTGCCTGTTCCGGTGCCCTGCGCCCCCCCCCCCTCCTCCTCCTGCTGCTCCTTTAGCTCCATGCTTCCCGGGCTTCTTCCCTCCCTTCTTTGTGGCCTCCCCTCCTCCCTCTCTCCATCCTTCGTCCAGAGACGGGAAGCTGCCGTTCCCTGAGGCGGCTGCAGCCTTCCTCTGCTTGGCCTCCTGGTTCCCCATGACGCTGGCCTCTCACCTCGCCTCCCGGCTCATCCCTGGGGGGTGCAGCTGACACCGGGGCAGGTAGGAGCTGGTGTGTGGAGGCTGGGCTGCAGGAGGAGCAGGAGGAGGAGGTGGTGGAGGAGCTGGATGTTTCTCTGGTCCTCCTTGTTTTGCGCTGACGCTGGCTGTGATGTTGGCGCTGATGCAGAAGGATGCAGCTCGTCCTCCTCCCCCCGTGTCTGCCTCCTCCTCCTCCTCCTCCTCCACCTCCCCCTCCTCCATCTGCTGGAACCAGTGACGCAGGCAGAGCTGACGACTGGGAGCGGAGCTCCCCCTGGCCTACATTACCCAGAGTGCATCAGTGCAGGACACTGCTGAGAGGCTCTCACTGTGTTCTGATGAAAGGATGTGTGTGTGTGTGTGTGTAAGTGTGTGTGTGTGTGTGTGTGTGTAAAAGTGTGTGTGTGTGTGTGTGTGTGTATTCTTATCCAGAGTGGTGACAGCCCCAAGGCAGCAGGGGGAGCCGTCACACCGTGCTGCTGCTGATCTTTCTCCTTTCTTTAGCTTCTCCTTCATCGACCATCTGACAGGTTCATCTTCTGCTTCATGACTAATGGACATCTTCATCTTCATCTTCATCAAGCCTTCACTAAGAGCTCCACCTGGTGGCACCAAGCAGAACCTAGAGGAGCTCCACTCTCCGTTTCCATCTCCTTTATTGGCTTCATGAGGATGAAACCATCAGAGGCAGTTTATTGTATAAATCTGGTTGGTTAGTTAGTTAGTTAGTTAGTTAGTTAGTGTAATGTTAGCTTGGAGATGAACAGGAGATCGGTGCGTCTTCACTGCCTCCTCACGCAGCTCAGGACTGGATACAGGATGTGAAATGCTTCAGTGACCTCAGCTTCAGATTTAGCTCCTGGAATGAAACCGAAACCTTCAATTTATTTCAATATAGATTGAATTTATATCTATGATACTGTATCACTATCAGTCCTATCAGTCCTCTGCTCTTCCGGCGGGAGCGGCCATTTTGATGACATCACGCCCGCTCGGCATTGTGGGCGGAGCCTCGAGCAGAGGCTGGTGCATCATCATCATCCTCTGAATAGTTAGCTTTACATTCTACCCGTGTTCAACATTTAGATTTTGTTTTGGGTTTTGTTTTTTATTCATCCAATTTGTTTTAATGAATTTCTGTCAAATGACAAACAGCTAAATTAGAAGTAAATAAGCTCATTATTATGTAGTTGAATTTTTTCGGATCAGATTTTCTCTGATCCTTTTTGCTCTCATTAAGTTCAGCAGGGATGGGAACGAGACCTGGTGGATTGTTGTGACTTTGTACCTTGACGTCAGGAATCGGCAACAACAGGACGAGTTGGGGTTGTTTCTTTTTGTTTTTTTGATCTCGTGTTCGACCTCAATGTTACTCTGCTAAAAACCAAAACTCGGACGGTGTGTTTTTGTGACACGCTAATCTGCAGGCTAGCATTGTGCTAGTGTTGTTTCAGTCGATCGTAAAGATATTTGATCGGTGTTCTTCAGCCATTCTGCTCTATTGTATTTCAGTACATGATCAGTAATGTAGAAGACAACAAGTGTTAGTTACCAGCCACAGAGAACTTCCCACAGGAGAAGATGGTTGCAGTTACACCAGGCTTCACCTTGTAGAAGAGGGCAGGGAAGAGCTCAGGTTCATAGCTGTGGAGGATAACACAGGAGCAGTGAGTCTGGCTTCACTAACCTCTCCCCAGGTGAAGCAGATGTTGGCAGAGCATCAGGACTGGAGAATAAGTGAGACAGCTGTCCTCCACATTGTTCTCCAAAAACAACCTTTAGAAACAGCCACAGAGATTTAATTGACATTGTATGTTTTGATAAGTCAGGTTAACTAGAAGAGACATTTTGTAGCCTGATTTAGCCTTTGTGCTAAGATAACTGTCATCAGTATGTGTTCATCAGAACGTGTCCATGCGTCTGTAGGTCGGGTCCTCTGACCTGCTCTCTGGATGGACAGCCAGTTTCTCCAGAGCCACAGGGAAGGATCTGCAGCTGGCCACTATGTTGATGATATGAAAGTTGAGGAAGCCCACGGTGAAGCCGAGCCTCTGCACGATGCGGGCGAACCTCCTGGTGGCTAGCCGCGCCTGGGCCTCGCTGCGGCAGAGGAGGAGCTGGCTTCAGACAAGGCCCTGGACACCACTCACCCAGACTCCCACCAGGTGCACCTCTTGGCTCCAGTGCAGATGACCGTCCCGGACTGGTACAGCAGCGCTGTGGTCCGCGGCCTCCGGATCCTCATGGTGAGAGTGCTGGAGGTCTGAGGCGCACCAGAGAAGAACACAGGCTACTGTAGCATCTAGGTAGAACCTTTCAAACCGCTCTCTGGATTTCCAGTGAAGTAGATACTGAAGTCAGAACTCTGTGTTCACACCTGTTTGACTGTTTCAAAGCAGATTTTCTGCCGCTACCTCCTACTGTTCTGCTAGTAACGCCTTGACGTTATTCCATCCTAAACGGCCGTTTACAGTGCTGTAAATGTCTGCATCATCAAGGAATCATAGAGGATTACGTACCTCTGATCTGTACTCTACGTTCTTGGCTTCGTGAGCGATTCGATCCAGGTCCAGTCTGCAACCCAGACTCACCATGGCCACCACGTTCCTGAGCACAGACAACATGGACACATGAACCACGGACCTATAAAGTATTTCTGAAGACAAGACAAGCCACTGAGGGTCATGTATAGCAATCAAAAGCTCTGGAACAGCTCCTGAATGGAACCTCTGGCGAGAAGAAGATCCTCACAGGATTAATCTGAAGCTAACATGGACTGAAGTGGACTTACTGTATCTCTGGGCTGATTTCTGGGCTCTGAAGCATAGCCATGGTGGGATGGATGGAGGATGGAGCTCCATCTGCTCCAGACCCCTGGGAGCTGAGGTCTGGTGTGGCTTTGTCTGTGGTTGTTGTGGCTGTACCTGTTTGGAGCTGGTCAAGCAGTGAGACCTGCTGGACGAGGTCCTCCTCAGTCCTCTCAGAGTCCTGCAGAAGACAGGGTTAGGCTTGAAAGGCACGTTATCACAGATCGCTGTGTTGCTCCATCTGTCCATTATCTATGTCCAGTCTGAATCCACTTAAACAGCTGCTTCTCATGGTCTTCCAGAGGTTCACAGCTGGTTCAGACCAGTACGTATCCTCCTCCTCCACTGGTTCAGACCAGTACGTATCCTCCTCCTCCACTGGTTCAGACCAGTACGTATCCTCCTCCTCCACTGGTTCAGACCAGTACGTGTCCTCCTCCTCCACTGGTTCAGACCAGTACGTATCCTCCTCCTCCACTGGTTCAGACCAGTACGTGTCCTCCTCCTCCACTGGTTCAGACCAGTACGTATCCTCCTCCTCCACTGGTTCAGACCAGTACGTATCCTCCTCCTCCACTGGTTCAGACCAGTACGTATCCTCCTCCTCCACTGGTTCAGACCAGTACGTATCCTCCTCCTCCACTGGTTCACCTGCTTCTTCCACATATCTCCATTCCCATTTTAGCAGCATTCAGAGCTCCATCCTGGTCTCCTCCCTCAACATCTACAGCAGCACAGCTTGTTTCCATCTTGATTTCCATGTTTCCATGGAAATCATTCCCATGGTTAAAATTTGGCCTCACCAACCACAACTCCAAGAACGTTTCCTCAGGAGCAGCACTTCATTCATTTCAATGTATTCTCATGACTAATTGCATGGAAACCTAAGTAAAGTAATGTACCATTTTTTGTATGTTACGTGTGGCCGCGCTCCGTACCCGGGAACCCGATGGGTCCCCGCTCAAATAAAACTCAAAACAAACGAGTGGAAATCCTAACTTTCACCACAGTTTTCATTTGATATGTCTCACTGTTTCTTAAGGAGTGTCCATAGCAACAAGGGCGTCCATAGCAACAAGGGCGTGCATAGCAACCACGCTAGCGACGGTGGAAAGATCAGAGAAACAATGAGCAGGCGAGTGATTGGTGACCGCAGGGACGTGGGGCGTCCGGCTTGATTTGTTGCCTTTTCAACATTTTTCTACATGAACTGTTTCTAGCCTAACCCTAACTTTCACCTTCGGCTTTGGTGATCGTTTTTCAAAGTCATACAGAATGTAATGTAAAGGATATTCTGATGCTCTCTAATGACCAGCATTTAGTGCACTGGTCACGTGACTGTGGCTCTGTGACACAGGATTTCTTCCGAAAAAGTGTGAAAATATGGTGCACTACTAGCTGCATGAGACCAGTCTGCAGAATTACTCCCAGTTACGCTTTTCTCAAGGACCTCAAGGGTTTCAGGTCAGAACCCAGAAGGAAAGTGCTGCCTACACTCACATTTGCAATGAATTTGTCGAAGAACTGCTCCAGCGTCGAGTCGTCCATGGCTGCAGGACCCTCTGGGACTCTGTAGGACCTGGTTTTGGTCGAGGACCTGGTCTAACTGAAGCTTCACCTGCAGTATATGAGTCTGGGAAGCTTCACTGAGTATTTTGTATTTGTTTAGATGTTTACATTCAAATGGAGGGCGTTGTGAGAACAGGGCTGCTGGAGAACACATCTTTATTGAAATGATGTCCGCTGACACTCAGGATCGGTTCCAGCCGGAGCTCGGAGGCGTGGACGCTGTGAGGCACCTTCTGGAGCTGTTTTCCCAGCGGACGCTCCCCTGTTTGTCCCAGTGCAGGTCATTAGAGAGGCAGCTTCCTTCCTGCTCTCCGCTATCGCTCCCACACCATCTCCTCATCGCCCAGCAGCAGGAACCTTCAGCCTTCACCCCGACGTCCTACAGTCCTAAGCATCCTTCCATCTTCCTCTGTCCTCCGCTCCGAGCTCTCTCTTTTGTTAGACAGAGATAGAGATACTTTATTGATCCCGAAGGAAATTACTGTCACTTCTAATCATCCTCTACTTTTGTTTCTCTTTTTATCCATCCCCCTTCACATCTTACTTTGCTTTCATTGCCTACTTTCCTTCCTTTGTTTTTTAACTTCTATCACTTTCCAGGGTTTTTTACATCTTTCTTTGTTCCCTTCTTTTTCCTGCTCTGTCCATCCTCAGTGTCTCTGTTTCTCCTCCTCATTAATATTCCATTTTCTTCCTTTTTCATTCACTTTCTCACTCCTCTATAACTATTTTATCTCTCCTTTTTTCTTCCTTGTCCTCTTGTCCACTTCCATCTTCCCTCCCTACTTTTCTTCCTCTTTTCCCTGCCTCCCATTCCTTGCGTCCTTCCTCTAGTTGTTCCTACAGCAGCAGATGTTTCATCCAGATGCACTTCTCCTTCAACTTGCAGGAGTTGTGTTGAGCCTCTGGAGGAATGTGATGGGCTGTTCGGAGCCTCTTGTTCACTTCCTCTGGTTAATTGACGGCCGCTGAGTGTGAGTCACAGCAGAGCTGGGCCTCGGCCGCTCCCACATGTGGGACTGGGCGTCTGAGCACAGACTGAACCGCAGTGAAACCTGAGCCGCTCGGCCTGCTCCGCTGTATTTTGGGATGTTTTAGGTACATGGGGCAGGACAAAGACACGTTAGCAGGCGGGAGCCCAGTGTGAGCAGATGTGTCTGTGCTGGAGAACGAAGCAGCAGAAGGAGGACGTGGTGGAGAAGAAGGAGCGGCAGAGACGTTGGTCGTGGAGGGACTGAGCTCCTCCAGCAGACTGAGAGCAGCCGAGTGCTTCAGCTGACAGACGCCGGAGGTCTGAGGGAAACCAGCCGGGGGCTCGCAGCGGGGACCGTGGTCCGCCTGTGGATCAGGATGCCTGTGCAGGTTTGCTGAACTCATCTTTGACTGGAGCTCGTCTGTTTGTGCTGCTGTGTTGTTGGAGTCACCTGTGGGTGCACGTCAGCACCATCTGTCCTCAGAGAGAGGAACAGGCAGCCAGTCCCCAGTGGGCTCGGACCTGCAGCTCTGCTCTGACAGGCAGACGACAGCGTAGCTCTGAGTTAGCACTAAATCTGAGCCGTTGCTCTGCGGAACATCAGCAGCCAAAGACTGAGAGCTGATGTCAGGAGACAAATGGCTAACAAGCTGCTTGCGCAGGTTAACAAACCAACTACAGGCAGTGGCCAGTTCACAGAACATTCACAAGCTAATGTGATGGATTTACTGGGGAAGTATGATGCTAATGTCAAACCATTTAAATATCAACCTACCGCTAACAGCTAACCACTGACCAACGCACTAATGTTGCTAAACTAAAACAAACTATATAATAAAGTGGAAATATCAAGAAATTTGTCGTTTAAATTGTTTTCGGTTGATTGTCAACCTAGTAACTACTAAAATGGAGCAGCGAGCTAACACCTTAGTCTGAAACCTTATTTGAAAACCTGACATTAGCTAACAAGCTAATGTTACTGTGTAGTTAACGAAGCTATCTGTTAACATTAGTTGCTGTTACCAAATTAAACTAAACCAAAATGAACCAACTGCAAGTTAGACAAACCACCTGGAAACACTCACCAGCAGTGAATGGAAAACTTTTTTTATCACCAACATTACCAGTTCAACAAACAGACAACAAACAGGTAACAAGCTAATGTTGCTAACCTGAGTCGCAACTGTTTATTTCCATAATTCATAGATTAGTTATTTTGTATGCATCTTATTCCCGGAGGCGCTGCTGTAGAAATGATTATGGGTCCAACTTCCTGTGAGACGCTGGAGGTAGCAGTGAGCCATTGGTCGCTAGCGGTTTTGGTTTCCTGTGGCGGTTCTTTTGAGAGGTTTTTTTAACATATATTTCTTAGCGCAATCAGCTCCTGTGGCATTTAAAGATGTCCCCGCAGCTCGGGGGCCTGTTGCGCTGTTTGTGGTTGTTATAACAACCAGACCAACTGAAGCTGGCCAGAGGGGAGATGTTTTGAACATGCACCCCTGGCAAAAAGAGGATGCTCTTGTGAGGATGCGGACAGTTTCCATCACTCACCCAGGGATGAGGAAGTGAGGAGGATGTGGCTGAAAAAGCTTAATTCAAAAACCCCTAAAACCTTGTCCGTGTGCTCTTTTCACTTTTTCCTTGTCTTTCAATGTCTGACTGCATTCTCAACATGAATCAAAAATAAATTAAAGATACAACGCAGTTATAGGCTGAATGTGTAGAATTAATTCAGAATACCACCATCTAATGTCTAAAACCAGGAATTACAAACACATTGCTGCTGGCTCTTGGGTCGGGTCTGTAAAACGTAATCTCTTATTTATGGCAAATGAGACAAAACACATTATAACGTGTATATGATCAATCATCAATCGAATCATCAAAGGAGGAGGATTCTTACTGACGTGCCTCAGAGCTTTGACTGTTCACTGCCTCTCCATCCAAAGCAACAGACTTCAGAAAGTAGCTAGAGATGCGACCGAGTGTAGATTTCTGGCCATTTTCTCAGATCATCCTCCACCCGTCTAGATCGGTAGGCGGCGGGACTGAAATTTTGTCTCTTCTGAGCTGTGTCAGCAGGTGCTCCCACGTCTTTTATGGATTTAAACCCTCATAGAAAGTGAAAGCGTTGACAGTTTGCATGTAAAAAATGCCAGTTCTGACTCTTTATGCTAAGGCTAAAGGGGGCTAGGAATAAGGTGGATGTGGGAAATGTTGAAAGTTTTCATCTGACAAAAGACCACACACCTCACACAACTACTTGTGTCTTCTGAAAATATTCACATTTAAGAAGTTGATACAACTTTGACGTTTTCTCATAATCGAGTCAAATAACCCAGATTGTCTTCTGCGTGTTACCATATTTACCATGCAGCTGACATGCTAAGCTAACGGCTAAACTGCCATCAAACACAGCAGGTTTTGTTCCTGAAGCGGCTCTGGCTCTGACTCGTCCTCCGGATCAGTGCCGGCTCCTCTTCGGACAGCTCGGTGACGGCTGCCATGTTGCTTTCAGGGCGCTGGCCGACCCGTCGCCCCCTCCTGATCCCGACAGGTATGGCTGAAGATGTCACTGGACTCTGAGAACACCTGTGTGCTGCTGTCACCACAAAACTCCAGGACGTCCTGCGTCTTCCAGACCGCAGACGATAAAGATGAGATCCCTGGCGTGGGAGAGGAGAGGTACTGTCTGAATGCACAGGAACTGGTACCAAGTAGGACAGTCGTAGGCAACTGGCAGCCCGTGGGCCAAAACTCTGATAATATCTGGCCCAGCAGATGAACATTTTGAAATTCTGATTTGAAAAGGGTTAAAAAAGGTTTCAATCGAATTACCTACTATCACAAAGAAGGACCATATCATTGAGAGTTCAGAGCCTTTATTTAGGAGAAGATCAAAATATAAAAGATAGATAAGATAGATACTAGATAGATAGAAAAGATAGAAATAAAATAAAAGCATTATCGTGTTGCTTGCAGACTACGCCAGCTCGTGGTGGGAACGTGGGGTATGTGCTCCTGAAACCGAAACCCTAGCCCCAATCCTAACCCCTACCCTAACCCTAACCCCTACCCAAACCCCAACCCCAGCCCTAGCTCCAACCCTAACCCCAACCCCAGCCCCAGCCCCAGCCCCAGCCCCAGCCCCAATCCTCACCCTAACCCCTACCCTAACCCCAGCCCCAGCCCCAGCCCCAGCCCCAGCGACAGCCCCAAACTCAGCCCCAATCCTAACCCTAACCCTAACCCCAACCCCAACCCCAACCCCAACCCCAGCCCTAGCCCCAACCCTAACCCCAACCCCAGCCCCAGCCCCAGCCCCAGCCCCAGCCCCAATCCTCACCCTAACCCCTACCCTAACCCCAGCCCCAGCCCCAGCCCCAGCCCCAGCCCCAATCCTCACCCTAACCCCTACCCTAACCCCAGCCCCAGCCCCAGCCCCAGCCCCAGCGACAGCCCCAAACTCAGCCCCAATCCTAACCCTAACCCTAACCCCAACCCCAACCCCAACCCCAACCCCAACCCCAGCCCTAGCCCCAACCCTAACCCCTACCCTAACCCTAACCCCTACCCTAACCCCAACCCCAACCCCTACCTTAACCCCAACCCCAACCCCAACCCCAACCCCAACCCCAACCCCAACCCCAACCCTAGCCCTAGCCCTAACCCTAGCCCTAACCCTAACCCACCATTCAGTCCCTCAGGAAACTTTGGCCCGAGGCCACACTGACATGCTGAGCCCTGAAGTAGGTACTCCAGTCTACGGGTCGATTCAGTTTGGTTATATGATAGTTATATGAAACTTTCTCATGGGCCTTTTGGGTCTTTGGGTGGGATGGGTGAGGAGGTTGAGTACCGCTGTTGGCCAAGGGTCATTTCAGCTCCTCCTCTTCTCCTCCTGCAGTGTCCTGGAGATGCTGAGCTACTCCAAGTTCTCCGACCTGGAGACGTGGTTGTGCATGCCGTCCTCGCTGCTGCTGCCTCGGGCCCAGGACTCCACCCCCTCGTCCTCGTCCTCCTCCTCCTCCGCCTCCTCTTCCTCACACGCATCCAATTGCTCCTCTCCGCCCATCTCCTCTTCCTCCTCCCCAGACTCCAACTCCCGCCGCTCCACCTGCAGCGAGCCAGGAGGGGCCGGCTCATCACTCAGGTACGTCTCATTACGTCTGTGGGGGGTCAAAGGTCGACGGTACAGTCTGAGTTCAAGTCCAGAGACATTCAAAGGGACTCAACGTCATTCAGGAGGAGTGATGGAACGGTATTTCAGCTCCTCCCACTTCCCTAATTTAGTGACAACCGTAAAAACAACAGCTGCAAAAGTATATTGGATTTATATTGTTTTCAGTTTCAGTTTTGTGACTAATCTTTGGTGCTTCTGAGGTTGTGATAACAGTTTAAAAACATCCATCTGCAGTCATTTTTCTATTGAAAATGATTCATTTTGTGTTTTTTTTCTCAAAAGGCCGTTACACCCTTTAATAAATCGGCATTTAAAATATTGAAATCCTAAAAAATAATATTTAGAGGCTTTGATCAGAACTTAGGTTAATATACTTTTCAGCTGTTGGAAGTAACAGTAAATTAGGGTTTGATTTGAAGTGTCTCTGTGTCCTGGCTAAACTTTAGAAATTAAATGAAGAAAAATTTACATGAAATTTCAAGTAAATGTTACAAGTTTCTTGAAGTATAATTGTTCAATTTGCTCCTCCTGCTCCTCCTCCTGCTCCTCCTCTTGCTCCTCCTCCTGCTCCTCCTCTTGCTCCTCCTCCTGCTCCTCCTCCTGCTCCTACTCGTATAGTGCATCGACAGCTGGATCAGACCCAGTCTAACAGCTGGATCTGACCCAGTCTAACAGCTGGATAAGACCTGTATAAAAGCTGGATCTGACCCAGCCTAACAGCTGGATCTGACCCAGTCTAACAGCTGGATCTGACCCAGTCTAACAGCTGGATCAGACCCAGTCTAACAGCTGGATCGGACCTGTATAACAGTTGGATCTGACCCGGCCTAACAGCTGGATCTGACCCAGTCTAACAGCTGGATCGGACCTGTATAACAGCTGGATCTGACCCAGCCTAACAGCTGGATCTGACCCAGTCTAACAGCTGGATAGGACCTGTATAAAAGCTGGATCTGACCCAGTCTAACAGCTGGATCTGACCTGTATATCAGCTGGATCAGACCCAGTCTAACAGCTGGATCTGACCCAGTCTAACAGCTGGATCGGACCTGTATAACAGCTGGATCTGACCAGTCATTTTATAGACCAAACAATGAACTGATTGAAGGAGAAATGAGAAGCAGATTATCATGAAGGCAACATGAGTCTCTCTGGTTCAGTCCATACTGAGTTACTGACTGATCAACTGTGATACACACACACACACACACACACACACACACACACACTCACACACACAGGAGTAAGGTGACACCTGTATGGAGCATTGAACCTGAGAAGACGTTTCCCTCTGGTTGAACTTTCTCTCCATTGATTATGTTTCCTGTTGGGACCCTGGAAGCAGCTGCAGCATGTGGAGCAGCTTTACAACACTTTAAGTTATTTATTTAGTTTTGATATTTTCTTTATATATTTATGTATTATTACATCTCTGCGCTTTAACTCGGGCCGCGCTGCTGATGTTGAGCTGGACGCACCTGCTAGACTTTGTCCTGCGGCTCAGAAACAGAACGAAGGAGAGAGGAACCAGGAGGTCATGGAGGAGCAGGAGCTACACACTCTCAGAGGACAGGTATCTGCTCCTCCTCCTCCTCTCCTCCTGTTCCTCTGATGTCCTGCTCTTCCTCCTGTAGCTCTCAGAAATAAGAGGAGAAACTGAAGCTTCACAGATTTTTCTGTGTTGTTCTAGTTCAGTCACAGTACAATACAATACATCTCTAGAAAAGACAGAGGGATCTAGAGGATCCTCTGGACCTGCAGCTTTCCTTCCTTCCTTCAGTGTTTTAGACTGAACCAACTCTGAGCTGCTGAGGAAACACTCAGCTCAGGGATTAGGGAACCCGAGAACAATCAATCAATCAGCTGATCAATCAGCTGAATAAATCATTTTTAAGGGAAGGCAGCAGTGTTCCTGTCCTTTCTGTCCTTCCTGTCCATAGTCTGAGCTGTAACTCCAGGTAGAGTGTGGTCCTGCTCCATCCCATAATAACCCTGGTACCATGTGGTCCTGCTCCATCCCATAATAACCCTGGTACCATGTGGTCCTGCTCCATCCCATAATAACCCTGGTACCATGTGGTCCTGCTCCATCCCATAATAACCCTGGTACCATGTGGTCCTGCTCCATCCCATAATAACCCTGGTACCATGTGGTCCTGCTCCATCCCATAATAACCCTGGTACCATGTGGTCCTGCTCCATCCCATAATAACCCTGGTACCATGTGGTCCTGGTCCTCCACTCTGAGGAAGATGGACGTCCAGAACATAGTTTTCTTAGATCTTTGAATCAGATGTAGAAACAGTTGAGTCTCCTCCTCTGTCCGTCTGGTCTGAAGGGAACTGGTCATGTGACCCCTACGTCAGGTCACGTGACCTGGAGCTTCTAGATGGACACGTCTGGAGGAGCAGCTCAGGAGAGGAGCTGTGTTCCAGAGGTTCACATGGAGCTGCTGATCTCCGGATTTATTCGTCCTCCTCCTTTTTATCTCTTCGTTCATTCCTTTTCATTCTGTCATGTCAGCCTCCTCCAGGATGAACTTCTGGTTCTCATCTGAGTCGGTTTGTGCTGCAGGTCATCAGAGGACTGCTCCTCCTTGCTCTCAGCTGCTCAGGGGAGGGAGGTGCTGTACCTGCCTCGCCCTCTCCTCTCCTCCACCCCCATCTCTGACTCCGCCCACACCCCTGCCGTAGCTGGAGACTCCGCCTCCCAGGGCGGCGCCAGCGTCAGGAAGCGGCGGCGTTTGGCAGGCAGCCCCGGAGGTCTCCACTGGACCTCTGCAGGTGAGTCCCACATGGCGACATTCCCACATGTCTGGAGGTGTCTGCTCTGAGCTGCTTCACAGGAATATTTCTGTCTGTCTCTGAGACACAAGCTGAAGGTGACGCTGGACGTCTCAGTAGGTCCATCAGCTCTGACCTCTGATGGTTTCCATCCAGGACCAGACTCAGTGCGCTCAACACTGTGAAGTGGAGAAGAAATCAGACTGTGGACGTGCCATCTCACACACACACACACACACACACGCTGTCTCTCTCTCTCTCTCTCTCTCCCCGGGCCTGTTTACTCAGCCTCCACTCCACCCTGGCAGGGTGATAAGCTGCTTCCTGCTGATCAGATCAGTCAGAGCACAACATGAGATAACACGGCTCAGTCAGACCTGCCACACACACACACACACACACACACACAGAAAGAGTTAGTTTTCCTCTAGTGAGCTTTGGATGAAGAGCTTGAGATGTGACTGCTGTGTGTGGACTCAGTTTGTTTGTTTTCGTTCCAACAACAGAAGAAGAAGAAGAAGAGCTGATGCAGCTCGTTTCTCAGAAGATGAGAAGGTCAAAATATAAAAAATACAAAATACGTCACCAAGACTCTGAAAGCCACGACTCGCCCAGCAACATTAGAACACATTGAAGGGTTAATGCTTGGTGCTTAGAAATATTCAAAATTAACCTGGAAAGTGCTGGAAAAGGGCTTGACTCAAAAGGTGTCTGACCCCAGCAGGCATAGACTGGTTCTGGTCTGGTTCTAGTTCTGGCCCTGGTCCTGGCCCTGGTCCTGGTCCTGTCCTGGTCCTGTCCTGGTGGGATTCTGATTCTTGTTCTGTTGTGGTTCTGGTCTGAACCTTCAGGTCCAGACTGTATGTCAGGTGTATGTCCTGCAGGAGGCGCTAGAGCTCATGAGGAATCAGACCTGAGGTGTGTGTGTGTGTGTGTGTGTGTGTGTACGCAGTAGGAGCTTCAGGGAAAACTCATCTTCCTCATGTAATTTTAATGCAGCAGCCTGACACCTGGTCTCACACACACACACACACACACACACACACACACACACACACACACACACACACACACACACACCTTGAATGAATGGAAACATGATGCTGCAGGATGAGGTGGGAGTGGGGGGGGTCTGCTGGATCTTTAGAGCAACAGCAGAGTGTATGTGTGTGTGTGTGTGTGTGTGTATGTGTGTGTGTGGGGCGGTGTACAATGACAGTGTCTGGTGTCTGTCTCTGGCTCAGGTGCGCTGCAGAGAGACTTCTGGTCACCTGATGGGTCTCCTGTGTGGGGACGCGGCCGGCCAGCAGCAGGTAGAGGGGGGGCAGGGGGCGGGGCCTCCCCCCTCCCACTGGCTGGGGGGGCGGGGGCAGGGGGGCGTCTGGTCTTGAGGAAGACTGTGTCGGTGGACGAGCGGCTGCTGCAGCCCGACCAGGAGCTGCTGCAGCTCAGGATCCTGAACCGGCTGGAGAGAGGACGCAGGAGGCTGCACACACTGAGGGTGAGTCAGACCCCCCCACACCCACCCCCCCGACTGACCCCCTGTCTGACTGATTATAAACAGACTGATTATAAAGTCTGACTGTAAAGAGACAGACTTTTTACCGTCAGACTGTTTAGAATAAGACTGTAAACAGTCTGACTATAAACAGAATGTTTACAATCTGATTATAAACAGAATGTTTACAGTCTGACTGTTTAGTTTTACAGTCAGACTGTAAACAGCCTGACTGTAAAACTAAACAGTCAGACTGTTTACAGTCTGACTGTTTACAGTCTGACTGTAAACAGTCAGACTGTAAACATTCAGACTGTTTATAATCACACTGTAAACAGTCAGACTGTTTCTAATAAAACTGTAAACAGTCTGACTATAAACAGAATGTTTACTGTTTACCTGTTTACAGTCAGACTTTATAATCAGACTGTAAACATTCAGACTGTTTATAATCACGCTGTAAACAGTCAGACTGTTTATAATCAGACTGTAAACAGTCTGACTATAAACAGAATGTTTACAGTCAGACTGTCAGACTGTCTATAATCAGACTGTTTACAGTCAGACTTTAGAATAAGACTGTAAACGTTCAGACTGTTTATAATCAGACTGTAAAGAGTCTCACTGTTTACAGCCACACTGTTTACGTTCAGACTGTTTATAATCAGACTGTAAACAGTCTGACTGTAAACAGTCTGGCTGTAAACAGTCAGACTGTAAACAGTCTGACTGTAAACAGTCTGACTGTTTACAGTCTGATTATAAACAGTCTGACTGTAAACAGTCTGACTGTTTACAGTCTGATTATAAACAGTCTGACTGTAAACAGTCTGACTGTAAACAGTCTGACTGTTTACAGTCTGATTATAAACAGTCTGACTGTAAACAGTCTGATTATAAACAGTCTGAATGTTTACAGTCTGATTATAAACAGTCTGACTGTTTACAGCGTGATTATAAACAGTCTGACTGTTTACAGCCAGACTGTTTACAGTCAGACTGTTTATAATCAGACTGAGCGTCAGAGTCCCTGGTTGTGACCAAAGGTTTATTTGGTTTCACCGATTCTATGGAGCTTTGTTCCTTCAGCTGATCTGACGTCTGTTGTCTGGTTGTGTTCTGGTGCAGAATATTAACACACACCCACCCACACACACACACATACACACACACACACACACATACACACACACACACACACACACACACACACACACACACACACACACACACACATACAAACACACAGACACTCTCTGGCTGCAGTGGGATGGGATGCTCCCTCGGAGGGCTCCAGGTCTGATCATGTGTCACAGACTCTGCAGGATCAAGTTCCTCACACAGCTCACTGCCCCCTGCTGGTCAGTGATGAGGGAGGGAGGAGGAGGAGGAGAGAAAGAGGAGGATGACGATGACGATAATCATGATTAGGATGATGGAACTGCTCTGATCACATCTGAACCTGAGTCGAACTGAGGAGCTGTGAAACCTGTATGCCTGAGGCAGCAAACAGACATGATTCACCAGCCCAGTGTGTGTGTGTGTGTGTGTGTGTGTGTGTGTGTGTGTGTGTGTTTGCTTTATTTCCATAAAGCTGAGACGTTGGCTCGGCCTAAGACAGACGTTCAGATAAAACATGGTGAAGATGAAGAAGCATCAGTGGAGACGAGTCTCTTCATCTTCTCATTCTATTCTAAACCTCCTCCCCCTCCTCCTCCTTCTCCTCCTCCTACTCCTCTCAGGTGTCAGCACACTTTTCTTCGTCCTTCACTTCATTTCAGACTTTCTGGATGTATATTGGTCTGTTACTGGTCTGGTACTACCAAACACACACACACACACACACACACACACATGTTAATTGATCATTAATCATAACTTGAACTCTTTAACTGTGTGGTGTATGTGTGTGTATGTATATGAGCGTGTGTGAGTTTTTTGTTATTTATATATATATATATATATATATATGTGTCTGTGTGTGTGTGTGTGTGTGGTACTGATCATCTTGCTCTCTCTCCACAGAGTCTTGGGGCCACGGGCAGATACGACACCAGTAAGAAGTGAGTCAGTCACACTGACACACACACACACACACACACACACACACACACACATACACACACAGTCACTAGACGTTGCTTTCTGGTATTTATTGGAGTAGTATTGTTTGAGTGTGTAGACGAGGGCACCACTTTGCGGCAACTGTTATATGACACATGCAGACACACACACACACACACGCATACACATACACAAACACACACACAATGAGGGGCCCAAGGTAGCCATTAAGAATAATGGCCTATGGCTACGCGTTGCCATGGTGTTTGAAAGGAGGAAAGTGGATGATACGGTGGAGCTGCAGCTTCACAGTTGCCAGACTGCTCTTCTTCCTCTTCTTCCTCTTCTTCCTCTTCTTCCTCTTCTTCCTTTTCTTCCTCTTCTTCCTCTTCTTCCTCTTCTCCTGCCCAAAATGCTGCAGTGTCCTGCAGCTCTAGTGACTTTTGACCTTCAGTCCCTGTGTCCTCTGGTCTGAAAATGAGAAAAACATCAACTTCTCATCCTTCAGAATCTGCACACATTCACACACACACACACACAGCTGTGCTGCTGCTGATTGGCTCAGGGCTGTTTCCATGACGACCATTGAGGAGCGACAGGTGGGGGTGTGAGGGCTGTCACAGCAGCGTTTACAGCTCGGTGTGTGTCGGTGTCCAGGAGCTGCTTGTCCTGAGGAGGCAGGGTGAAGCTCTGGAGAGGAGGTGACCTCACTGTGACCTCAGGTCAGAGCTGCAGAGCAGCACCAAGTTATTGCTGTGGCGTTATCGCTGTCTCACCTCCTCAAAGAGGAGAAGAGGAGAGGAAGGAGAAGAAGAGGAGAAGAGGAGTCACGACCCAGCACAGCTCTCTGTGTGTGTGAGGTCTCCTAGCAGCTTCTCTGGGTGTGTGACAGTGAGGAAATGACTCGGATCAATCAGACCTGGTAGCTCCTTACTGCCACACACACACACACACACACACACACACACACACACATACATTCAGGAACCTTCCAGCCTTTCCCTCCCTGCTGAACAGGCACAGACACACTCAGCAAAGCATTCTGGGAAGAGAAGGGCTCTTCATCATGTTCTACAACATTGAAGTTGGAACAAATGACATGATGAGCTGTTCCAGGATGGATTGATGTCCACTGGCACATGAAGATGATGAAGATGTGAAGATGGACTAACTCCACTGTAACTGAAGCTGGATATGAACCCTGTCTGTCATTTACTGGGTCAAAATTCAACTTCATCTCAAAAACTGAAATGAAATCCAGTTCTGAAACCTGCACAGCCCTAATAGTATGTGTGTGTGTGTGTGTGTGTGTGTGTGTGTGTGTGTGTGTGTGTGTGTGTGTGTGTGTGTGTGTGTGTGCATGTTCAGGTAACCTGAGTCTCCATGAGTAACCTCAACCTTGACCCTCTGGTCACATGCCCAACCACTCCCTCAGGTGTTACCGTGGAGTTACCATGGTAACAGACTGGTGGTGAGGGACAACATGTGGACATGGATCAGACAGACTCCACGTAGCTCCACGTATCCAGAGGTGTTTGATGTGAGGCCTGAGACATGGAGAACTCCAGAGCTTCAGCCTCAGTCACAGGGTCAGACATGGAAACACCTCCTGCAGGAGAGACATGAAGAGAAGAAGGAGAAGGTTCTGGTCTGAGGCTGAACCTGGAGCTGTGCTGCTGTAGATGTTGAGGGAGGAGACCAGGATGAAGCTCTGGAAGCTGCTGACATGGGAATGGAGATATGTGGAAGAAGGAGGTGAACCAGTGGAGGAGGAGGATACGTACTGGTCTGAACCAGTGGAGGAGGAGGATACGTACTGGTCTGAACCAGTGGAGGAGGAGGATACGTACTGGTCTGAACCAGTGGAGGAGGAGGATACGTACTGGTCTGAACCAGTGGAGGAGGAGGATACGTACTGGTCTGAACCAGTGGAGGAGGAGGATACGTACTGGTCTGAACCAGTGGAGGAGGAGGATACGTACTGGTCTGAACCAGCCGTAGGGTGGTGTGGAGCTGCTGCCCTCGGTCTTTAACAGTTGTGATGCTGAACTGTTGCGGAGAACAAAACACCAGGCTGAGGGTTCTCCTCCTGCTCCTCCTCCAGCTGAGGAGAAACCTGACAGAGTTGACAGACGCTGCCCGCACCTCTTTACTGATGCTTCATTTAATCACCTGCACGCCTGCCCCTGAGAGAGAGAGAGAGAGAGAGAGAGAGAGAGAGAGAGAGAGAGAGAGAGATGCAGGTATTCAGTACAGTCGGTCAGACCTGCACTGTAGACTGTCTGACATATCCTCTCTCTCTCTCTCCCCCTCCCTCTTTCTCCCTCTCTCCTTCTATCTTCCTCCCACTCTCTCTCCCTCCCTATCTATCTCTCTCCCTCCCTCCCCCTCCCCCTCTCTCCATCCCTCTCTCTCTCCCTCCCTCCCTCTCTCTCTCTCTCCCTCCCTCCCTCTCTCTCTCTCTCCCTCTTTCCCTCCCTCCCTCTCTCACTCCCTCTCCCTCCCTCCCTCTCTCCTTCTCTCCCTCTCCCGCCCTCTCCCCTTCTCCCTCTCCCTCCCTTTCTCTCTCCCTCTCTCCTTCTCTCCCCCCCCTCTTTCTCTTTCTCCCTCTCTCTCTCCCTCTCCCTCCCTCTGTCTCTCTGAGATGCATCTGCAGCGCGGCAGCAGCAGCTCTGGTGTTGGTGTCTGAGAGGTTGAAGGCAGCAGGAAGTTGTGGACAGAAGGTGGAGCAGAACAGGTGTGTGCGTGTGTGTGTGTGTGTTTTGTGAAATCCCAGATGTTTGATGGAATTCCTAATGAGAGTGGAGTAGAGTGTGTAGAAGGTTCTGTGTGAAAGATCGGAGTCCAGGCTGCGAGAGAGAGAGTGTGTGTGTGTGTGTGTGTGTGTGTATGTGTGTGTGTGTGTGTGCGTGCGTGCGTGTGTGTGTGTGTGTGTGTGTGTGTGTGTGCGTGTGTGTGTGCGTGTGTGTGTGCGTGTGAGTGTGTGTGTGCGTGTGTGTGTGCGTGTGTGCGTGTGTGTGTTTGTGCGTGTATGTGTGCGTGTGTGTGTGTGTGTGTATGTGTGCGTGTGTGTGTGTGTGCGTGTGTGTGTGTGCGTGTGTGTGTGTGTGTGTGTGTGACTGGTGCAGAGAGGTGATAACCAGCAGATGCTAACAGAGGATGACCCAACATTAGGAGCTGTGTGAGGAACTTTGAGGAGCGGTCCTGCATGTTCAGAGCAGCACTCACTGTTACAGTCTCCACATAGCAACGTCTTCTTCTGGTGTTCACTGCGTGTGCATGTCACCCACTGCCTCCTTCTTCTTCTGGTGTTTCCATGCTGGGACCAGTACATTAGAAATGTAAAAAATGATGGAGGCGATAGATATAACAATATATTTTTCCCGCCGTGGACATGGTGTCTGCAGGTTCTCATTGTCCTTCTGTCCTCTCCTGTGTGTGTGTGTGTGTGTGTGTGTGTGTGTGTGTGTGTCAGATCGGACAGTAAGATCTCTCGCTTGGCTCAGAGGTGGAACCAGAGGCTGGCAGGAGATGCTCTGATCAAAGATCTGAAGCCTCTGTTTCACCCAGGAGTCTCTGGATCCTCACTCAGCTTGGACAGGTAGACACACACACACACACACACACACACACACACACACACACACACACACACACACACCTCTTTACTCAGCTGGAAGGATGTAAAGCTGTAAACTGGGATTCCTCTGCAGCTCTAAATATTCGTTCTGGGTTTTTGAGGCTTGGGTGGTGCTGGAGTCCTGGAGAGGTGATTGGGGACGCCTCGAGTGTGCAGGTTGACAGGAAACAACACAGCTCTGTCACTGTGACGATCTGTCATGGTGCCACTTTCAGTCTGTTCACAGAGATATTTACAGCAGCTGGAAAATCTTGAAATGTAACCTTGAAAGTGCTTGAATGAGACCTTGAAAACATTAATGACCGTCTCTGACGGCTGCCTGTCACTGTCCCGTTGCCGTGGTAACAGCAGCAGAGCCTCTTGGGAAACGTAGTGTCGCTGAAGCCAGCTGCAGCACGCGCTCTAGAGCTGCAGTCTAGAGCGAGTCGTTAGGTTCGTTATGAAACGAAGCAGAAACAGTGAAAACTGATCAGCTCGTTAAAGAACTTTCATTCACTTTCAGTTTGTTTCATTTTCTGTAATCGAGGATGAAAGAAAGAAAGAAAACAATTTTAAAAAATACTTAAATCGATTGATTGTCAAGACAGTTGTTGATAAATTTATGAATCTATTAATTGTTAATTTATTTAATTAATTATTTAATCTAGTTTAATTTATTTGTTGTTTCAGCTCCAACACACACACACACACACACACACACACACACACTGTCTCTCTCCATCAGTCTGAGCTCTCTCCTGCCCCGCCCAGACACCTGGCCGTTGCCATGACGCAGCAGATGCAGAACCTGCAGCTGTCCCAGAACAGGAAGTGCCCGGGAGGCCCCGCCTCCCCCAGCGCCGCCAAGCGTCTGTACCGGAACCTGTCGGAGAAGCTGCGAGGCAGCACGCCGTCCTTCGAGGACGCTTCCTTCTTCAGCCGGACCGAGCGGCTCCGCAAGACCTCGGTGGGGGGGCAGTGTGTGTGTGTGTGTGTGTGTGTAGCCATCGTTTCCAATCAATAATGAGTATTCACGGTGTGTTCCATTTACCTTTGACTTCGGAGCTGGGAATGACATCACAGCTGAGTCCTCTGTGTTCTGAGTTCTCCCCCCCTCTGGGGACCAACCTCTGGAGGCCGACCTCTGGAGGCCGACATCAGGAGGTCGACCTCTGGGGACCGACCTCTGGAGGCCGACATCAGGAGGTCGACCTCTGGAGGCCGACCTCTGGGGACCGACCTCTGGAGGCCGACATCAGGAGGTCGACCTCTGGAGGCCGACCTCTGGGGACCGACCTCTGGAGGCCGACATCAGGAGGTCGACCTCTGGGGACCGACCTCTGGAGGCCGACATCAGGCGGTCGACCTCTGGAAGCCGACCTCTGGGGACCGACCTCTGGAGGCCGACATCAGGAGGTCGACCTCCGGAGGCCGGCCTCTGGGGACCGACCTCTGGAGGCCGACGTCAGGAGGTCGAACTCTGGAAGCCGACCTCTGGGGACCGACCTCTGGGGACCGACCTCAGGGGGTCGACCTCTGGGGACCGACCTCAGGGGGTCGACATCAGGAGGTCGACCTCTGGGGGCTGACCTCTGGGGACCGACCTCAGGAGGCTAACCTCAGGAGGCTGACCTCTGGGGCCAGCCTCAGGGGGCCGACCTCAGGTGGTCGACCTTTGGGTGCCGACCTCAGGGGACTGACCTAAGGAGGCTGATCTCTGGAGGCTGACCTCAGGTCAGATACTGAGCTCCTCTGTGATTGGCTGCAGGCGGTGGTGGGGGCGGAGCTCCTGCTGGAGGCAGTGGAGCAGCAGGACCTGGACTCGGTGCAGCTGCTGCTGCTGCAGGTGTCCACCCAGGACCTGGACTTGAACGGCCCCGGACCCCGGGGCCTCCGGGCCCTGGACATTGCTGTCATGACCAACAACACACCCATAGCACGGCTGCTGCTGAGGGCGGGGGCCCAGGAGAGCCCCCACTGTGAGTACACACTGTACTGGACCACTGGACTACTGGGTGGTCCGGGAGGGAGCACCAGTGTTCTTCTGCGTGTTTCTTCTTCTTCTTTTAGCAAGATTTCAGTACTGCACTGCTTTAGTACTGTACTACAGGAGTGTATGCAGTACTACAGGAGTACTGTACTGTATACAGTACTCCTGTAGTACTGCATACAGTACTACAGGAGTACTGTACTGTATACAGTACTACAGGAGTACTGTATACAGTACCACTACACCAGTCAGTCTGCACCAGTTGGTGCTCTGATCAATGAGTCGGTCAGCTCTGTGTGCGTGTGTGTGTGTTTGTGTGTGCGCAACTCAGTCTGGACACACACATATACACACACACACACACACACACACACACATGTGGCTGGTTAATGGCCGGTGCTGCAGTGATGCGTGTAACATCCTCTCAGTGGTTTATTGTGGTGCGAGGCCTCAGTGACACACACTCACAGCCATGTTCGATTCCCAGTGAACAAACAGTCAATATGACGTGTGTACGTGTGTGTGTATGTGTGTGTGTGTGTGTGTGTGTGTGTGTGTGTGTGTGTGTGTGTGTGTGTGTGTGTGTGTGTGTGTGTGTATCAGTCATTCCTTAAGAGCCATGGAAATCAGCCAGCTGTGTGTGTGTCCGCAGCAATCTCCATCACAACTAAAAACCTTGTGGCTGGACTTTACTGCAGAGTAAACATGTATCTGGAGGAAGTTCAGGAGTTCAACCTCAACATCTGGTATTGATGTGTTCTAATGCATTGTGTGTGTGTGTGTGTGTGTGTGCAGTCGTGAGCATGCAGAGCAGGGATGAGCACCTGGCGGCGCTGGTGGAGGAGGCAGAGCAGCAGGGGGCGGAG
>CM055207.1:367498-377498 GCA_029224185.1 Karalla daura | reverse complement strand
CTCTCTGTCTGTCTCTGTCTGTCTCTCTCTCTCAGACTGGAGGGACAGCGAGGGGCGGGAGCCGCAGCGGCGAGGACACGTTGAGGCCATGGAGCGACTGCTGCAGCAGGTCCGAGCCACACACACACACTACTGCTGCGGAGGTGAGCACACACACACACACACACACACACACACACACACACACACACACGTCAAAAGTTCTTTCTTCCTGACCAAAATTGAGTTGAGCTTGTGTGTGTGTGTGTGTGTGTGTGTGTGTGTGTGTGTGTGTGTGTGTGTGTGTGTGCAAGCAGATACGTCCAAGCTGCAGAACCCCAGCAGGAAGCAGTCGGTGTCCCGGAGCCTGAAGCATCTGTTCAACACCTCCAACAAGTTCGTCAAGACGCTGAAAAGGTCTGAGACAGAAGCGTGTGTGTGTGTGTGTGTGTGTGTGTGTGTGTGTGTGTGTGTGCGTGGACAGAGCAGTGACCCCTGTGTCTGTGTGTGTGTGCAGGGGTGTGTACCTGGCTGCTGTCTTCTACCACAGGGACAGTGTGCTGGTGACGGCTGAGGACCAGATCCCCATCGTGGAGGTGGACGACTCCTACAGCAGCTCCCTCATGCAGGACTTCCTGTGGTTCACCAAGGTGCAGGCCCCGCCCACCATGTCCCAAGCCCCACCCACAGCCACGTTCAGAGCTCCACCCACAGCTCAGAGAGGCCACACCATCGCTTTGCAACACTAACTCTACATCCACAGCACAAACAACCACTTAACTTTATTCTGAAGGAGACAGAGTGAAACCGCTTCCTGTTTGTTGGACGTCCAGCAGCTCCTCACACATCATGACCCGAACATCACATTTTAACATTGTTAAAATCATGTGAAACTCAGAGAACTGCTGCTGCAGTGCTGTTACCTGTGTGTGTGTGTGTGTGTGTGTGTGTGTGTGTGCTCAGCTGTCCTGTATGTGGGAGGACGTGCGCTGGCTGAGACAGAGCACGTCAGTGTCCATGTCGTCGTCATCAACGCTACAGGCAAGACACAAGATGCTCAGCGCTGCCGCGCAGCTGCAGGTACCTGAACGCACCACAACCTCCACAGATACACAGAGCACAGATTCATCCATCACAGCACATCATAGATACAGAGATCATAGATCTGTTCTGGTGGTGCTGCAGAGCCTCCTGGGGACCCACAACCTGGGCCGGGTGCACTACGAGCCCATCAAGGACCGCCACGGGAACCTGCTGCTGGTCACCACCCGGGACACGGACAGTCACACGCTCTGCAGCGGGAAGTGGCTGCAGGTGACCAAGCTGCAGAGCCAGAGGAAGTCCCTGTCCACGCCCGAGGAGCCATACGCCCTGGACATTCTCATCATCACACTCCAGGTCAGGACACACACACACACACACACACACACATTTATAAACCTGGCCTGAATCTCTCTGTAACTGGACTATGGTGAATGTAAATGTAAGTCTGATCCCAGACTTCCCCAGTCTGACTAAACCATCCAGATGTTGTGGTTGGAAACTGGTTTTCCTCTGCACGTGAACATCGCCCCCTAGTGCTGAGGAGGAGACGTGTTCCAGTCGACTGTTGGAAACATTCGGACTCTGCGGTGTCACACACTCAGTGGCCATCTTAAAACTGCATGTCATCAGCTGCTGCCTACAATTAAGTTGAATTAATCAAATCTCATTGAATCAAATTAACTCAGATCTCATTTTTCTACGAAGCAGCAGTCTGTCTTTGTCTCACACACACACACACACACACACACACACACACACACACACACTGACCTGGTTGTTGCTGCAGGACATCCTGGCGTACCAGAGGCGCAGCAGCCACCGCCTGGCGCCCGGCCTCTACCTGGGCTTCCTGAAGCTCAGCAGCTCCGTGGACCAGATCAGAGTCTTGGTGTCGCAGCGCACGCCCAACATGTTGTGTCACACACGCATCCGCGACAACACCAACGTCTCCAGGTAGCACACACACAGCAGCCCAGGAGGGTGATGAGAAACCGTGGCGATGGAGAATCATTACAAACTCTGTGTGTGTGTGTGTGTGTGTGTGTGTGTCAGGGAGGAGTGGGACTGGATCCAGACACTGTCAGCTGCTGGAGACAAGGAGAGTGAGGAGGCGGAGCTTCATGCTGGAAGCCACGCCCCCCTGTTGTTCTACGAGCTGCAGACAGCGATCAAGAGTCTGCTGAAGCAGCTCAACATACCTCTGCACCAGGTACACACACACACCCACACATTTCTGCTGTGTCCGGCCACCATAAACTGTCTGTATGAACCAGTTCATTGAATCTTGGTTTGTAGCGGATGCACAGCGGCTCCTGTCATTCTACTCACCTAGAAACTCTGCTTCAGTTTCAACTCAAGATTCAACAGTCTTGGTCTCACCTGTGACCTGCGTGTTTGTGTTTGTGTGTGTGTGTGTGTGTGTGTGTGTGTGTGCAGGCGCGTCTCTTCCGTCTCTACAGTCAGGAGGTGGTGGAGCTGGGTCATGGCGTCTCCTTCCTGCTGCTGCTGCCGCCGGCCGATACCGTTTGCTCTGCCCCTGGACAGTCCAACCCCTACAGCCCGCTGGCCGGGTTCCTCCACCTGCCCCTGCAGATGTTTGAGCTTGGTAGCACACACACACACACACACAAACACACACACACTCAACTCCTCCTCATATTCACATGCGTCTTCTCCTCAGTTCACTTCTGCACCTACAAGGAGAAGTTCATCAGCCTGTACTGCCGACTGTCCTCGGTGCTGGACCTGGACGCCCTCATCACGCAGCAGGTCCTCAGGGAGGCCCTCAGCGACGCAGAGGTGGCCACGGCCAAGCAGAGGCACCAGCTCATCCTGGACTACATCCAGGTCTCACACACACACACACACACACACAGCATGGTATACAGGGTCAGTGTCCGTACACGTCATAAACAGTGAGAGTGGGTAAAAGTTACTGTTATCTAACACTAGGGCTATGGGAGTTATTGTATATTTATTAAAGATGCTTCCACTTATTAATAATGAGTGGTCTAATAAACTGAGCGGCCTCATGAAGCTGGTGTGTGTATAAACCACATATGGCCCACACACACACCCACACACACACAGGGTGAAATGACATAGCATCCCCTGATGATAATGATCCATGAGTCACAGCAGCCTCACTGGGCGTTGTGAATGACTGTTAAGAAGAGTTGTAATAAATGTTATTAAATGTTTACTACTGTTAATAACTGTTAGTAAGTGGTTATTACTGTTAATAACTCTTGGCAGCTGCTGAGGTGAGCAGATAAACAGACAAACAGGCCGCAGGTGGGTAGGTTACAAACAGGTAACCAGCTGACCAGGTAACTAGGTAACCCGCTGACCCGCTGACCTGCTGATCCCCCGTCTGCAGCAGCTGGACGAGGTGCGTCGTGACCTGCGCTGGATCACTGACGCGCTGCAGTCCGCGCGCTACAAGCAGCCGCGCGGCGGTGTCCCCATCACCTGCCTGGTGGACGCCAGCAGCCCTGACACAGGCTCCGCCCACAAGACTGACTCCACTTCCTCCAACATGGACTTCCTGCCCACACCCTCCCCCTCCCCTGAGGCACACCACAGGAAGACCATCAGCGGTGAGTGGGAGGTCCTGGTCCTGGTCCTGGTCCTGGTCCTGGTCCTGGTCCTGGTCCTGGTCCTGGTCCTGGTCCTGGTCCTGGTCCTGGTCCTAGTTTCTGACCCGGTCCCTTGTGCTCTAGACTCCCTGCTGGGCTCAGACGAGGACGGGTCCTCAGAGGTTTTCCTTCCGACAGATAGCGACTACGACTCCAGCGATGCCCTGAGTCCCCGGGACCTGGACCTGCTGTACTCCCCAGGATTGAACCTTTCCCAGCAGACAGCGCGCTCCCTGGGGGGCAGCGCCCCTGACGTGTTGCAGGTCCACGAGCTCAGGTCAGGACATGTCTGAGTGCTGGGATCCATCGAGTCCAGAGGAACCTTCCATAGGAACCTTCTGTTGTCTCATGGAGACATGTTGCTCTCTGTCCTGACTCCGTGTCCTTGTCTTGTCCCTCAGATACAGTGTGTGCCCCCCCCCAGACACCCCTGTCTCTCCAGAGGTGAGAGGCCGTGGAGGCCGGCACCTGCCCCCCCCCCTTCTCCCGCCCTCCCCCTCCTTATGCAGGACTCTGCCCCCCTCCCCCTCTACGCCGCTCTCCCCCGACTTCTCCAGAGGCCTCCCCCTGTCCCCCGCCCTGTCTGACACCACTCACACCCTACAGGGCCTTTCCCTGTGTGGGGGCTCCCTGGAGCCCCCACCCCCCCTGAGAGCCCTGTCCAACCCCCCAGCCAAGCGCAAGCTGCTGTCGAGGAGCCACCGGGGGCAGTACTTCAGCGGCCCCCAGCGCTGGCTGCGGGGCCACAGTGTAGAGACGCACAGTGGTGCTCTGTCCGAGGGGGTGTACACCAAGCAGCTGGACCTGGACCTGCCCCCCCCCGGCACCACCTACGTAAGCCACGCCTCCTGCGTCCTGGAGAGCAGGAAGGGTCGGCAGCGTGAGCCGCGGCCGCACGTCCGCAGGATCTTTGTGGAACCCTGCAAGGAGCAGTCTCCAGGCAGGGAGGGGGCGGGGCTAGCGAAGGAAGGGGGGCGGGCAACGAAGGAGGGGGCGGGCCTGTCCATGCTCGTGGCTGAGTCGGAGTCTGGCGGTGAGGGGGAGGAGTCGGAGGCGGCGACCGCCCTGGATGAAGACTCTGATGACCAAACCAACGAGCAGGTGTCGGAGATTCTGAGCAGCACGTTGTAGGAGCAGCAGGTGAGATACAAAGAGACAGACTGCAGCAGCAAGCTGCACTACAGGCAGCAGCTACACACAACAGCTACAGGCAGTAGATACAGACAGTGACTACAGGAAGCAGCTACAGACTGTAGATACAGCAGCAGATACAGTAACCGCTTCAGCTGCTGATCAGTGCTTCTGTTAGGGTCACTGGGTTAATCTTCTCTCTCCCTCTCTCTCTCTCTCTCTCTCTCTCTCTCTTTCTCTGTCTCTCTGTCTCTCGCCCTCAGATTGGCCACCCTCTCTCTGTGGCGACGACTGTTACAGGAAACAATCAATGCAACAACAAACTACAGGAACTTTGCACTTTGACCAAAACCAGGATGTTAAATGATCGTCGGACTTACGTTTGCAGGATTCTCTACTTGAAGTGAATGTTCAGTTTCCTCTGTGTGTGTGTGTGTGTGTGTGTGTGTGTGTGTGTGCCCACTCCGGTGGGCGAGGCATCCTGTGGATTGTCTCCCCACAGGTAGTGAGGTCATGGCATCGATCTGTTTTTCATGTCGTGTTGTCTTGGCACCACCTGGTTCAGCATGATGATGTCTGGGGGCGGGACCAGTCTCAGGGGGCGGGGTCAGCCTCAGGGGGCGGGGTCAAGCCCCTGTATTATTAGACATACGTGAACATTCAGCTCCTGTCTGCACGGCCCCCTGCAGCCTCACACACACCTGTTCACCCCTTCACCTGTTCACCTGTTCACCCCTTCATCCTGTGGAGTGAGCATTAATCTCCCTGTGTTTAACACGTCATGGTCTGTGTGCAGCTGATCAGCTTTGCTAATGTATTGATCTATGGATCAGTTCAGTTCCAACTGTGCTCAGTCTGTTTGTGTGACAGGGACTTTTATTCTGAAACATTCCTGACGACTGTTCCTGTTGGCGACCTGCAGGTTTATTTATTCTCAGCTCAGACGTGTTTTTATCAGTTGAAATAAACGGTGTCTGTCACCTTGTTTGTCCTTCCTGCCAATAAATCAAAGTTCCATTGTTGTATTTCTAGAACAAACGCTTTGTAATAATGACCAATCGATCAATGGGTCTGTTCTGGTTCTGGTTCTGCTCCTCGTTCTGGTCCTGGTTCTGGTCACTCTCCTCTGGGCCAAACTTGATTGCATTGATTCTGTTCATTAATTGATTTGATTTGATTTGCAGCTTTTTCCAGCACTATCTAACCCAGAGACACTGATCTATCAAGTTTTATTCCAATGTCAGTTTTTTCTATTTAAATCTTTAAATCCAAGTTCATGTGCAGTCCAGTGGGCGGGGCAAGAAGCTGTCAATCATGTAGTGATGCTGACGCTCCACATCTGTTGTGACAGTAAAAGAACAGCTGCTCATGGCGCTTGTTTTGTTTACAGCGTGCCAGTCTCTGTGTTTCTGCTCACCTGGTTCTCAGGGTTGGTTCCAGATCAGCCTCACTAGAACACCCTGGATCTGCATGCAGGGTTCAGACGGTCCGGTGGAAACTCGTCCAGACCCCGAGCAGGAACCAGTGGAGCCACCTCAGCAGTGTGTGTGTGTGTGTTCAACCTGCTCAGATGTCTTCACACTGCATGACTAGGGTGAGAGGGTGGGGGATGTGAGAGGGTGGGGGATGTGAGAGGGTGAGAGGGTGGGAAATGTGAGAGGGTGAGGTGAGAGGATGGGGGGATGAGGAATGTGAGAGGGTGAGGAGGTGAGAGGATGAGGGGGTGAGAGGGTGGGGGATGTGAGAGGGTGGGGAATGTGAGAGGGTGGGGGATGTGAGAGGGTGAGAGGATGAGGGGGTGAGGGGGTGGGAAATGTGAGAGGGTGAGGAGGTGAGAGGATAGGGGGGATGAGGAATGTGAGAGGATGAGGGGGTGAGAGGGTGGGGAATGTGAGAGGGTGAGGTGAGAGGATGAGGGGGTGAGAGCGTGGGGGACGAGGGGGTGAGAGGATGAGGGGGTGAGAGGGTGGGGGACGAGGGGGTGAGAGGGTGGGAAATGTGAGAGGGTGAGGAGGTGAGAGGATGAGGGGGTGAGAGGGTGGGGGATGTGAGAGGGTGAGGGGGTGAGAGTCAGTCAGTTTCTCCTTAAAACTGCTGCTCCTCATGAGCTGAGGTGGAGAGTGATTGAATAATGATTCACTGACTGATTGATTGATTGACAGACTGATTAATTGCCAGATTGATTGAATGACTGACAGACGATGTTGGGTGTGGACTGTAGCTGCATCATGAACCACAGGAGTCGCTGAGTTGTGTCTGAACTCATTTCTTTCTAACAAGGTGAGAAGAGGCACAGAGGCTACAGAGCACCAGACAGAGGGACATCCATCCATCCATCCATCCATCCATCCATCCATCCATAGGAACTATGTACAGTATAAATTAACACAGATCACAACTGCAACAACGTGTTGAAATGGTACAAAACTGGAGATGAGCAGAGGAAGGAGACGCGTGTGCAGTCATCAATACTGTCAATGATCACCGATCGATCACATTCATCAACACTTTGGTCCAAAGTCTGATGGGGGGGGGGGCAGCACCGTAGGAACCCTGAGAGCTGTTGAAAGAAGACGGGCGAGGCGGAGGAGGCGGTGCCTTGGCCCCACCATCTCCCTCTGTGGGCCCCGCCCATCTGTGCTGTAGCCCCGCCCCCTCTGCCCCGCCCTCAGTAATGGGGGGCGTTGAAGAAGCCGACGCTGGTGGGCGACTCCTTCACAGTGACCGTGATGAAGTTGGCGGTGACGTCAGTGACGAACACGTGCTCCAGGACGCCGCGCGACGGCCGCCAGTCTGACTCCGCCTCCGAGTCGCCGCCAGCGTGGCTGCTGGGGAAGAGCAGCGCGGCGGCGCCGTGCTCTGATTCGCTGCTGCTGCTCTCCTCTGAGTCGCCGGTGCTGAGCTCGTTCAGGCTGCGGCTCTGCAGGAGCTTCCTGTCCTCGTGGCGCCCGCCGCCACCACTTCCTGTCTTATCGTCGCGGCGCCGCTGCGGCCGCTCGCTGGCGGCGGCGGCCGGGCCGCCACGCTGCAGCGTCTCTCTGATGATGATGCCGCCGCTGCGCAGGCTGGCCCGCGCCGCCGCCGCCGCCCCGGCGCCGCCCTGGGGGCCGGCGGCGGCGGCGCGGCCCACGCTCTGCAGGTTGAGGGCGCGGAGACTCAGCGCCTGATTGGCTCGATCCCGTGGCGAGGGTGAGGTTGCCGCCCTGCACGCGCTCTGTTTGTGCTGCAGGGGGGCGTGTCCTCCGGCGTCCTGCCGCCGGGCACCGGGCGGGGGGGGGGCGTCCGGCGGCGTGCATGAAGCCGTGCAGCGCCCCCCCCCGCTGGTCGCAGCGCTTCAGCTCCGACGGCGGCGCTTTGCTCTGAGGGGGCGTGGCCGACTTGCTGTAGGCGGGGCCAGGGGGCGGGGCCAACGAACGGCTGCTCCAGATGGAGCCAGGTTTGGGGGCGGAGCCTCCAGAGAAGGAGCTGGCGGAGTGGGCGGCGGCCTCGTCCCGAGCGCCGCGGCTCAGACCCGTGTAGGTGAAACTGGCCGGCTGCAGCGGCTTCTTCACGGCGCGCAGCTCGTCCCGGGGCGGCGGCTGGTGGCGGGGGGGCGGCGGCTGGTGGCGGGGGGGGCGGCGGCTGGTGGCGGGGGGGGCGGCGGCGGCGGGGGGGGGGGGCTGTCTGGACCTGGCCTGACGCAGCGCCCGCAGGTCTGGGGGCAGCGGCTTCCTGCCACGCTTCTTCTTCCGAGGAGGATCCGGTTTGGAGAGGAGCATCTGGGGACGCTTCTGAGGAGGGGGGAGCGGGCGGGGGCCGGGCGGGGGGCGGGGCCCTGGCTTCACCTTCTTTCTGCGATCTTCGTCTTCATCATCGTCATCATCCTCCTGAGGACGCCGATGACGACAGGGCCGGAGGAGGAAGAGGAGGAGCAGCGGACTTCCTTCACCGCAGGAGGCGCAGGAGGCTGTGAGGACACAGAGGAAAGTCAGAGGAGTCAGAGGGCGGAGCCACCGGTGATGTCACAGGTGATGTCACAGGTGATGTCACAGGTACGACAGGCGCTGTTTACCAGGATCTTGCGTGGTCGTCCCCGCGGCCTCTTCCCCTTCTTCTGGAACAGAAGCTCTCGCTCTTGTTCTCTGAAGACAACAGACGAGTGTCAGACCAGAAGTGCAGCTCACCACACACTGCCAGCGCCTGCTCCACAGAAGCTGAGGCAGGTCTTGGAATGACTTTTAATGTGCAGTTAGTGGAATCTTCTGTCATTGAGGATGAAATAAAATATACTCACGGCCTTTGAAACTAAGATTTGAGAACATTAACTTACTATCTTGTTAAAGTGTATTAAAAATGCTTAAACCTATTAACTGAATATCTGTTTTTTCATAACAGTCTCTCTCTCTCTCTCTCAGACACACACACACAGACCTCTTGTGGAAGGCAGCCAGCAGCCTTGGGTCCAGAATGTTCTCCTCAGGTTCCCAGCTGTTGTGTCTGAAAAACAACAGAAAACCAAATTATTACATTGCTGTAAAATGCAGATCACAGGTCAAGAAGAATCTGGACCTGCGGGTTCTACTACACGTCCTGGACCTCCAGGACCTGCAGGTCCTGGAGGTCCAGCACCTGCAGGTCGCTCCCCGGAAGGTCCGGGAGCGGAGCTGAGAGGAGGCCGAGGCCTCGCGGCAGAGCCCCGAGCCTCGGATCTTTGTTCCGAATGTCTCGCTGCTTGATCCGCGGAGCTGTGGGCGGCAGAGCCCCGAGCCTCGGATCTTTGTTCCGAATGTCTCGCTGCTTGATCCGCGGAGCTGTGGGTTAGCATGTAACAGCATGTAAGCATGTAACAGCTAGCAGCTGCAGAATAACGGTTTGCAGATAGGAGGCTAAAGCTAATGCTACGCTAGCAGCTGCAGTACTCACTTGGAGGACCATCCGCGCCACTTCACCAGGTACTCGAACCTTCCCTGCGGACAAAACACAACAGTCAGCGGGGTGTGGAGGGCCGGCCCGCCCCGCGCCGCGGCCCCGCTGCTCACCTTCTTGGGCCTTTTGCTGAGGATGCACTCGGCGTCGAACACCTGGCCCACGGTGACCCCCTCCATGACTGCAGCCAGCACAGCGCCGCTGCCGCGTCAGGCAGGCCGCCGCCGCTGCCGCTGAGCCCGCTCGGCCGCCGTAGATCCTCCGCGGATCGATAAACAACCTTGATGGAGACTGAGGCGGTT
>CM055207.1:350712-365712 GCA_029224185.1 Karalla daura | reverse complement strand
TACAAGTGACCCGGACTCCGCTGCAGGCTTGGTCCTGGTCCTGGTCCTGGTCCTGGTCCTGGTCCTGGTCCTGGTCCTGGTCCTGGTCCTGGTCCTGGTCCTGGTTAGCAGCTGTGGGGACATCACAGACTGTACTCTCCTGCACATGTGGAGCAGCAGCTGCTGATGCAGCAGGGAACTGATCAGTAGATGATAATCAATAAATTCTGACTGGGTGTGGAGCTTCTCTGAGCTGAGTCCAGTGGAAAACATCTGCTCAAATGTTCAGGGTCCTGAGTATGTTTTCAGCTGGATTTGAATGTGGAACAAAGCATCTTCTCCCTGGTTCTCCTTCTCTGAATGAATTGACCGCAGGTCCTCCAGCCTCACACAGACCAGGCGTGTTGAAGGTGATCAGGCGTGTTGAAGGTGATCAGGCGTGTTGAAGGTGATCAGGCGTGTTGAAGGTGATCAGGCGTGTTGAAGATGTTGAGCTGCCACCAGGGGCAACAGCTGGTTCCGCTCCAGAAGAAAGTAATGAAAATAAAATGTTTTTGACCAGAATCAACAGTGTACTCTGTCTAAATGATTGTAACCAATATCTGTCAATAAAGGTGACGTACAGACCAAGGCATCTGGAACAGGCAGACAATGATCACTGTCTTCATTAATTGATCAGTATGGTCTATAGAACGATATGTTAATCTATACAATTTCCATAGAACAACATAAAATTATGTTCATATCAATCATCAGTGAAGGATTTAGTCTTCAGGACAACCAGAAAGCTGCACATTTTCACACTGAAGAAGCTGAGACTGCGATGTTGGTGCAGCCCCAGAAACAGGCTCGTCTTGTTTCACCCAGGAGGGAAATTATGATTTATCATGTGAAGGAGGCTGCTCCTCCTCCTCTTCGCATCAGGGGGCAGTAGAGAGGAACAACGGCATAAGAAGAAGAAGAAGGAGCAGCCTCCTCTGAGGAGCCGGAGCCCGGAGGATCAAACTGCGACACAGACCGAGTAGCAGGCGGAGCTCCTGTCCCCCGCTCCCCGTAACACCTGCTCCGGACCCGAGGTCTGACACAACCCGACACCACCTCCAGAGCCTCCAAAGCCTCCAGAGCCTCCAGAGCCTCCAGAGCCTCCAGAGCCTCCAGAGCCTCCAAAGCCTCCAGAGCCTCCAGAGCCTCCAGACCCACCGAGGCTCCAGAAAGTTCCTGCACGGTGCGAACAGCTCAGAGAACCAGAGTGAGTCAGTGTGAGTGTGTGTGTGTGTGTGTGTGTGTGTGTGTGTGTGTGTGTGTGTGTGTGTGTGTGTGTGTGTGTGTGTGTGTGTGTGTGTGTGTGAGAGAGAGAGAGAGAGAGAGCTCACATACTCTGAAGAACTAAATAACTGTCAGCGATTGATCATCTGCAGGCTCTATGACCTCCTGCAGCTTCCTCCTCCTCCTCCTCCTCCTCAGCTGCTCCTCTGCCCACAATGACCTCTTCACCTCCATCGGTGAGCACTGCCCACAGCTCCTCCAACTTAATTCTCTTAAAAATGTATGCACTCAAAACTCTGTGTGTGTGTGTGTGCGCGTGTGTGTGTGTCGGCCTCAGGTCACATGACTGACCTGTTGTTCACAGAGAGGGACCTGGTGACATCACTGAAGGATTATATCAGAGCAGAGGAGAACAAACTGCAGCAGGTGAAAAGGTCAGAGACAGGTGTGTGTGTGTGTGTGTGTGTGTGTGTGTGTGTGTGTGTGTGAATGATAAAGACATGCAGTGTCATTTTCCAGTTCTTTTGTCAGAGAAGAACTCTGCAGTTCCCTGGTTCATACACTGTTGCTCTACAATGACCAGAGAGACATTGTGTGTGTGTGTGTGTATGTGTGTGTGTGTGTGTGTGTGTGTGTCTCCAGGTGGGCGGACAGGCTGGATGTCCTGTCTGCAGCAGCCTCACAGGACCCTGAGGCTTTCCTGGGACACCCAGTGAATGCCTTCAAGCTGATGAAGAGGCTCAACACAGAGTGGGCGGAGCTGGAGAGTCTGGTGCTCACAGACATGTCTGATGGTACACACTCACTCACTCACTCACTCACTCACTCACTCACTCACTCACTCACTCACTCACTCACTGTTCAGGCTCACTCTGACTGAGCCTGCGGGGACTGTGTCTCTGTGAGCCCAGTGCTGCATCACTTCACCGGTGACCTGAATAAACACCAGACAGTGTGTGTGTGTGTGTGTGTGTGTGTGTGTGTGTGTGTGTGTGTGTGTGTGTGTGTGTGTGTGTGTGTGTGTGTGTGTGTGTGTGTGTGTGTGTGTGTGTGTGTGTGTGTGTGTGTGTGTGTGTGTGTTTTGCAGTGTTCCTCTCCAACCTCACCATCCAGAGACAGTTCTTCCCTAACGATGACGACCAGGTGGGAGCAGCCAAAGCTCTGATGAGGCTCATGGACACGTACGAGCTGGAGACGAGCAGTATCGCCAGTGGAGACCTGCCAGGTGAGACTTGCAGCAAGTGGTAGCTACAGGCTGCTACAGGCTATTACAGACAGTTACAGGCAGGCAGCTACATGCATTAAGGGGCTGCTGCAGAAAGGTGCAGGCTGCTACAGGAAGCAACAGGCTGCTACATGCAGACATACAGCGTCCAGTCAGGCTCCGCCCCCTGACATGTGTCATGTGTGCCAGGCTCCGCTCCCTGGCAGCGCAGCGCGCTGACGGTGGGCGACTGCTTCGACCTGGGGAAGGTGGCGTACCTGGAGGCCGACTACCGCCACACGGAGCTGTGGATGGTGCAGGCACTGCAGCTGCTGGAGGAGGGGGAGGAGCCTGGCGGCGTGGACGCCGTCACCATCCTGGACTACCTTAGCTACTCCGTCTACCAGCAGGGGGCACTGCAGAGGGCACTGGACTTCACTAGGAGGCTGCTGCAGCTCGGTCAGTCACTGATGATGTAACCAGTCTGAGCCAATCAGAGGTGGAGCTCCAGGCTCTGGGTGTTGCCGTTTATCGCTGTTTATCGTTGTTTGTGTGCAGACCGAGACAGAGAGAGATAGAGAGACAGACAGAGAGAGAGACAGAGACAGACAGTTTATCGCTGTTTATCGTTGTTTGTGTGCAGACCCCTCCCACCAACGCGCCACTGGAAATCTGAAGTACTTTGAGTATCAGCTGCTGAAGCAGCAGAAGGAGCAAGGTGAGGAGGAGGAGGAGGAGGAGGAGGTGGTACAGAGGAGGAGTCGACCTGATGACTACCTGCCAGAGAGGAGGAAGTATGAGCAGCTGTGTCGTGGGGAGGGCGTCAGGATGGTGACCGGACACAGACACACACACACACACACACCCTGTCTCTCAGACACACACACACACCCACCCTGTCTCTCTCTCTCTCTCTCTCTCTCTCTCTCTCACACACACACACACACACACCCCCTGTCTCACACACAAACTCACACACTTGTCTCTGTCAGACTCCTGGCAGGCGGAGCCGGCTCTTCTGCCGTTACTATGACAACAATCGACACCCGAAGTACGTGATCGGTCCAGTGAAGCAGGAGGACGAGTGGGACCGTCCCCGCATCGTCCGTTACCTGGACGTCGTGTCCGACAGAGAGATGGAGAAGGTGAAGGAGCTCGCCAAGCCCCGGGTGAGTGCAGGAAACGGGCAGGAAATAAGCAGGAAATGAGCTGGAAACAGGCTGGAAACAGGATGGAAACAGGCAGAAAACAAGACTGGAAACAGGCTGGAAACAAGACTGAAAACAGGCAGGAAATAAGCAGGAAACAGGCAGGAAATAAGCTGGAAACGGTCTGGAAATAGGCTGGAAACAGGCAGGAAACAAGACTGGAAACAGGCTGAAAACAGGCAGGAAACAAGACTGGAAACAGGCAGGAAATAAGCAGGAAACAGACTGGAGACGGACAGGAAGTGCGTGCGTGCGTGACAGCCAGCAGTTGTCCTCCTCTGTCTCTGACTGACTCTGTCTCTGTCTCTTGTGGTGACTTAGCTCAGACGAGCCACAGTTCACGATCCTCAGACCGGCAAACTGACCACAGCTCAGTACAGAGTGTCCAAGAGGTGAGACACACACACACACACACACACACACACACACACACACCCCCCCCAAACAGTGTGAGGGGAATGCTGCAGCCTCCTTATAGTTTTCTCCTGACTCCTCCCTAACCCCCCCCCCCCTCCTCTGTGGCTCCCCCTCTTCTCCTCCTCTCCACAGTGCGTGGCTGGGAGCGTTTGAACACCCGGTGGTGGATCAGATCAATCAGAGGATCCAGGATCTGACTGGCTTGGACATCAGCACAGCAGAGGACCTGCAGGTCAGGACCTGTCACAGGAAGTCTGTCCTGAGCCTGGAACCAGAGCTTTACTGTGTGTGTGTGTGTGTGTGTGTGTGTGTGTGTGTGTGTGTGTGTGTGTGTGTGTGTGTGTGTGTGTGTGTGTGTGTGTGTGTGTGTGTGTGTGTGTGTGTGTGTGTGTGTGTGTGTGTGTGTGTGTGTGTGTGTGTGTGTGTGTGTGTGTGTGTGTAGGTGGCTAACTACGGCGTGGGAGGACAGTATGAGCCTCACTTCGACTTTGGACGGGTAAAATAAACCTCATCCCTCCGACACGTCAGAGTCTCAGGTCTCATGTTCTGCTGCCTTCCTGTCCTCACTTCCTGTCCTCACTTCCTGTTTCCTTCCAGAAAGATGAACCTGATGCGTTCGAGGAGCTGGGAACAGGAAACAGAATCGCAACATGGCTACTCTACGTCAGTATGACTGAGTGACACTTTCTGTCTGTGTCACTCTGATGCACTCTGGTGCCCTGTCTGTCTCTGTCTGTCTGTCTCTGTCTGTCTGTCTCTGTCTGTCTGTCTCTGTCTCTCTCTCTGACACCGCTTACGTGACACAGCTTCTGATAGACCTCCACTGGCTACCAGTAGCTTCTGATAGACCTCCACTGGTTACCAGTAGCTTCTGATAGACCTCCACTGGTTACCAGTAGCTTCTGATAGACCTCCACTGGTTACCAGTAGCTTCTGATAGACCTCCACTGGTTACCAGTAGCTTCTGATAGACATCCACTGGCTACCAGTAGCTTCTGATAGACCTCCACTGGTTACCAGTAGCTTCTGATAGACCTCCACTGGTTACCAGTAGCTTCTGATAGACCTCCACTGGTTACCAGTCGCTTCTGATAGCCCTCCACTGGTTACCAATAGCTTCTGATAGACCTCCACTGGTTACCAGTAGCAGCCCAAATCAAATTCAAGTCACTTGTGTTAGCGTACAGAGACCTCTGGGTCTGCTCTTGAACTCCTTCATTCAGGTCTGTGCTCCCTCTCACCTGAGCTCCTCCATCCAGGTCTATGCTCCCTCTCACCTGAGCTCCTTCATCCAGGTCTATGCTCCCTCTCACCTGAGCTCCTTCATCCAGGTCTATGCTCCCTCTCACCTGAGCTCCTTCATCCAGGTCTATGCTCCCTCTCACCTGAGCTCCTCCATCCAGGTCTATGCTCCCTCTCAGCTGAGCTCCTTCATCCAGGTCTATGCTCCCTCTCTAGCATCACTCTCCTCTCTAGAACGTCGTCTCGCTCTGCCATCCCGTCACTCAAACCAGTCCCAGTCCAGACTGTTTGTCTTTGTGGTCTCTAGGTGGTGGAACAAACTTCCAAACACCATCAGAGTGAGAACCTCTCCAGCCATGTCCTCCAGGAGCAACAACAGAAACCTCTGTCCTCTCCTCCTACTGAACCTCTCCTCTCCTCCTATATCTCCTCCTATAGAACCTCTCCTCTCCTACTGAACCTCTCCTCTCCTCCTATATCTCCTCCTATAGAACCTCTCCTCTCCTACTGAACCTCTCCTCTCCTCCTATATCTCCTCCTATAGAACCTCTCCTCCTACTGAACCTCTCCTCTCCTCCTATATCTCCTCCTATAGAACCTCTCCTCTCCTACTGAACCTCTCCTCTCTTATATCTCCTCCTATAGAACCTCTCCTCTCCTTCTACTGAACCTCTCCTCCTCCTATATCTCCTCCTATAGAACCTCTCCTCCTACTGAACCTCTCCTCTCCTCCTATATCTCCTCCTATAGAACCTCTCCTCTCCGACTGAAACTCTCCTGCACTGTGAACACTTACACCGTCCCTCAACTGGAATTCACTTTGGATAAAAGCGTCTGCCCAGTGACTAAATGTAAATGTCTGTCTCTGTCTCTCTCTCCGTCTCTCTCTCTGTCTCTCTCTCTCTCTCACTGTCTATCTCTCTCTGTCTCTCTCTGCTCTCTCTTTGCCCTCTCTCTGTCTCTCTCTCTCTCTCTCTCGCTGTCTCTCTCTGTCTCTGCTGTCTCTCTCTCTCTCTGTCTCTCTCTCACTGTCTATCTCTCTCTGTTTGTGTCTCTCTGTCTCTGCTGTCTCTCTCTCTGCTGTCTCTGTCTCTCTCTCTGCCCTCTCTCTGTTTCTCTCTCTCTCTCGCTGTCTCTCTCTCTCTCGCTGTCTCTCTGTCTCTCTCTCGCTGTCTCTCTCTCTTGCTGTCTCTCTGTCTCTCTCTCTGCTGTCTCTCTCTGCTCTCTCTCCATCTCTCTCTCTGCTGTCTCTCTGCTCTCTCTCTCTCCCCCTGTCTCTGTCTCTCTCTGTCTCTGTCTCTCTGCTCTCTCTCTCTCTCTCTCCCCCTGTCTCTCTCTGTCTCTCTCTGCTCTCTCTCTCTCTCTCTCCCCCTGTCTCTCTCTGTCTCTCTCTGTCTCTGTCTCTCTGCTCTCTCTCTCTCTCTCTCTCTCTCTCTCTCTCCCCCTGTCTCTCTCTGTCTCTCTCTGTCTCTCTCTGTCTCTGTCTCTCTGCTCTCTCTCTCTCTCTCTCTCTCTCTCTCTCTCTCTCTCCCTCCCCCTGTCTCTCTCTGTCTCTCTCTGTCTCTCTTCAGATGAGTGATGTGCAGGCAGGGGGCGCAACCGTCTTCACTGATGTTGGAGCTTCGGTTCAGCCCAAGAAGGTAAACTCATCTGTTTGTTTCTCTCTGAGTAGTATTGATCCGTCAGTCAGTCCTCTCTGTGTGTGTGTGTGTGTGTGTGTGTGTGTGTGTGTGTGTGTGTGTGTGTGTGTGTGTGTGTGTGTGTGTGTGTGTGTGTGTGTGTGTGTGTGTGTGTGTGTGTGTGTGTGTGTGTGTGTGTGTGTGTGTGTGTGTGTGTGTGTGTGTGTGTGTGTAGGGCTCAGCTGTGTTCTGGTTCAACCTGCTGCCCAGTGGCGAGGGCGACTATCGGACCCGGCACGCTGCCTGCCCCGTGCTGGTCGGCAACAAGTGGGGTGAGGTCATCGATCAGTCTGATCACCTGAACCCGATCAATATGGCAGGAATCTGATCCCCCTCCGTCCTCTTGTCTGCAGTGTCTAACAAATGGATCCATGAGCGAGGACAGGAGTTCAGGAGGCGCTGCAGCCTCCAGGAGGATGACTGACCACAGACCTGCTCCTCCTCCTCCTCCTCCTCCTCCTCCTCCTCCTCCTCCTCCTCTTCCTCCTCCTCCACCTCCTTTTCTTCACATCAGACTGCTGAGTGTGGGTGCTCATGATCTGACACATTGCAGTTATTTTTTCAGTGTGTGTGTGTGTGTGTGTGTGTGTGTGTGTGTGTGTGTGTGTTCCTCTGATAACTTATTTTTTTAAAAGCTTCAGTAACTACATTCATTGATCAGAAAAATCAGCTGAAAACAAAAGGATCAATGAGTCGGATCAATGAGCTGAACAAGATGAATCACTGGAACATCTTGGCTGTTTATAGCCTCTGGAAGCGTTGATTAATTGATTGATTGATTTCTGATCAGTTATGTCGAATTCCAGCTTCTTCCTCCGCTCACAGGAAGTGATGTGTAAAAATGTCTCTTCAAAATAAAATGCTCCATGTTGGGGTCAAACTGATGGTGCCTGAGTACGTTACTGAGTAATCAGAGTACTTTTACTCCTCACTACTTGATCCTCACTACGCCTCCAGCAGACCGTCTTGCCTCCTCAGCATAACCTCCTGGTCAGGAGCTCCCTCTGTTTGCGGTTGGTTGTGTTAAACCGGCAGTAGAACTGATCGAGTCTTTCAGCCGGTGGCCTCCCTGACGGGATTCCTCCAGCAGACCTTCACAATGTGCTTTGGTCTGCCGAGTCCGTCCAGCCTCCTCCCCTGCCAGAGGACCTAGCTCACAGTGGTTCAGACTCCAGGAAGTCCAGGTACTCTGCGCCGCTTTTCGGCCCGTAAGCCTAACAGCAGTTAGGGATCTGCCCCCACCCCAAGGGGAGAACTCCAGCACGTGGCGGCTGAGCTGGGGGGCAATAACCCAGTCAACTCCAGAGTAGCAGAGAGTCCATGGAGCTGGGTTCCAGAGTCCAGACTGTGCGTGGTGAGCAACTATCTCTAATCGGTACTGCACAAGCTCAGAAACCTCAAGGAAACCCCTGGGATCAAACCTGAAAATGTCATTTATTAAGTTTTTAATACATTTTTATTTCAAATATAATTCAAAGATCGGACAGTTAATTAAGTGCTGAAGTTTTGCTACTGAATCTTGTTGAAGAGTCAACATGGAGTTGATCCTGAGCTTCAGTCTCAGTGAGGCACCGTGGGCTTCAGGGGCCTCAGGGGCTTCAGGGGCCTCAGGGGCCTCAGGGGCCTCAGGGGCCTCAGGGGCCCGGCAGGCCGTACCCAGCCTCATGGTTTCCCTCACGCCGCCGTCCGAAGCAAGCGAGCAGCAGGTCCACGGCCGTGGTCACAGTGGAGCGCAGCTGCTCCTCAGAGCCAGCAGCCGCCGGGTTCACCTCCACCAGGTCCACAGCAGACAGCAGCCCTGGGGACCGTGAACGCACCATTGGACAGTGAACGCACCACAGAGACTCCAGCCTGTTGGTCATTTTCAGTGTTTGTCAGTCTCTTTGCTAAACTAAGCCAAAATAAGATGAACTTAGCGAAGTTAAACTATGCTAAGCTAAACTATGATCCAATCTGGCAAGTGATGACATGTTTAGCTGTACATCATCGTTTCACCGCTAGTTATTGAAGCAATGTCCCGGAAATGGTGTGGACTTTGTGGATGATTGTCAAACTTTCTGGGGTAGACCTGGTCTCATTAGGAGGGACTGCATCCATCCCACGTTGGAAGGAGCAGCCCAACTCTCTAGTAACCTGGCAAAGAGCATTAGTCCTCCCCCACCCTGACTCAGAGTTGAGACCAGGAGGCAGAGGAGCAGTCTAACACACTCCTCTGTGCTTCCCTCTACTCAGTCACCCACACAGAACCCCATAGAGACTGTGTCTGTCCCCCGACTGTCCAGGACCAGGAGTTCCTCAGTCCCCTCTCAGGACAGGAGCATTAAATGTGGATTACTTAATATCCGCTCCCTGTCTTCCAAAGCCATTCACTGTGAGCCTAAATGAGGCCTCTCCTCCCAGCCACAATAGTTACCATGTCCCTCCATGTCCTGGCCGTGGAGGGGGTGGCAGCCGTCTTTGACCACATCTATTAATTACCCCTAAACCTAATATTGATTATTGTTCTTTTTTAGCCTTGTTATCAGTTTGTCTCACCAAAGCTGGAAGACACAGCTTGTCCTTGGCTCATCAGATTTTCTGTCAGAATTTCCTGAATTTCAATTTCCTGAACTTAGTTCTCAAAACCAATGAAATCATTATGATCAGTGACTCCAATACTCATGTAGCTGTAGTCAGTGATAGCTGCAGCACAGCATTCACCTCTATAGTCGAGTCCATTGGCTTCTGCCAGCATGTGCATGAACCCACACACTGCTTCAACCACACCCTGGACCTGGTTCTATCTTATGGTGTTGAAATGAAACAGCTGACTGTTTCCCCCCCTAACCCAGTGATATCTGACCACTCTTTAATCTCTTTAACTTCCTTCTAGCTGGTCATGTGAGAAAGAAAACCAATATGTACACAAGACACTTGACTGACAGTGTCTCAGCAAACTTTAAGGAAGCTATCCCCCTGTTTCTCAGTGCTACATCCCCTCTCTGCTATGAAAGTCTGCAAAATTTATCTCACTGCCTACTTCCACCTCCACATTATCGCAAAAATTAGGCACCATTCAGGATCCAGTTCTAAATCCTCCTCCTTGTCTATAAAGGTCTTCATGGTCTGGCACCCTCTTATATCTCAGACCTGATAAAACCCTACTGCCCCACTAGGACACTCTGTTCTCTGAATGCAGGCCTACTGGTGGTTCCAAGAATCTCTAAGTCTAGATGTGGAGCCAGAGCCTTCAGCTACCAAGGCCCTCTGCTGTGGAACCATCTCCCAGTCTCAGTCCTGGAGGCAGACACCCTCTCTACCTTCAGGAGGAGGTTAGAAACCCTCCTCTGTGACAGAGCCTACACATAGACCTACAATCCTAGATAAGCTGCTCTAGGTTGAGTCTGCTGGGGGTCCCCGGCACATTGAGCTCTATCGTCTCCGTTCTCTCTGTGGGTGTGGATCAGGTTCATGTTCCCTCTATCTTCTCATCTTGGTCTCTCCCCGTCTGTCCTCCACCTCCTCCTCCTCCTCCCCCACCTCCTCCTCCTCCACTTCCTCCTCTCCTTTCTTATTCCTGACTCTGCAGGACTAACCTATGGACCGGGGACTGCGTGTCCCCAGAGTCTCAGTGCTTTCTTCCCTCCAGGTTCCATAGATGCTGAGCTGGATCCAGGACTCCGTTCCTCACCACGGCTCTTCCTGCTGCATGCTCTGTTTCTACTCTGGACTGATTCGACCTCTGACCTTTAATCTAAACTGTGTAGCCATCAGTACAGTCTTCTTCTGTCCTCCTGTCCTCCTGGGGGAGGATCTCCTCCTCTGTCTCTCTCTGAGGTTTCTCCTTGTTCTCCCTGTCAGGGTTTTTCTGGGGAGTTGTTCCTCAGCCTTTGTGAGGGTCTAAGGACAGGGGGTGTCCACTGTGGACATGTTGTTGCTCTCTGTGTGAAGTGTCCTGAGATAACGGCTGTTATGAACAGGCACTTAAAACAAATAAAGTTGAGTTGAGAACTGAACCAAACTGTGCTAATCTAAGCTAAGGTAACGCAGTGCATCCTACCTGTCTGACACAGGTGCTCGGCGATGAACACGCCCTCCCTGTAGCTGAGCCCGCCCACCACAGGCGTGCCGGTTGCCGGGGTGACTGAGGGGTCGATGGCGTCGATGTCGTAGCTCAGGTGCAACGGCTTCTTCACTCTGCATGAAACACAGGCTCAGACTGGGCATGCTCTGAGGTCACACCCTCAGGGGGCGGAGCCTCACCTGCTGGACAGGTAGTCACATGTCTCTTCCATCACCTTGGCCACGCCCAGCTGGTCCACCCGGCTCATAGAGAACACCTTCACCCCGAGAATCTGCAGGATGTGGCTGCAAAGACTCAGAGTCACTGAGGATACAGCTGGCCCAGGTCCAACATCTAACATCTGTCAAAAATCTGTACAATCTGTACAACATCTGCACAACATCTGTCCAACATGGTGTTGTATTCAAGGACATCCCAGTGTGGAACCTACTGCTCTGCTGGGTCCACATCTCTCAGACCGATGTAGACGAGATCTTCAGCAGAAAGACATGGTTTGACCCATGAGAAGTTTGGTAAAGCAGGAATCTGTCCACACAGAGGAAGGGGAGGAGGAGGAAGAGAATGAGAAGGAAGAAGAGGAGGAAGAGAAGAAGAAAGAGAAGAAAAGGAGTTATTGAAGCGACGCAATGATGTTTCTGGAACAGAACTGAAAACGCGCACAACCAACTTCCTGTCCCGCTGGTTTATGAAGTGTAGTGTAGTAGTGTAGCATAGTGCAGAAGTGTAGTAGTGTAGTAGCGCAGTGCAGCATAGCAGCGTAGTGTGGTAGTGTAGTGTAGTGCAGAAGTGAGGGGTAGCAAGCGTAATAGCATAGTCCAGTAGTGTAGCAGCATAGTCCAGTAGTGTAGCAGCATAGTGCAGTAGTATAGCAGCATAGTGCAGTAGTATAGCAGCATAGTGCAGTAGTATAGCAACATAGTGCAGTAGTGTAGCAGCGTGGTGCAGTAGTATAGTGGTGTAGTGCAGTAGTGTTGTCTAGTGTAGCAGCATAGCAGCATAGTGCAGTAGTGTAGTGTAGTGTAGTGTAGCAGCATAGTGCAGTAGTGTAGTGTAGTGTAGTGTAGCAGCATAGTGCAGTAGTGTAGTGTAGTGTAGTCTAGCAGTGTGGTGCAGTAGTGTAGTGTAGTGTAGCAGCGTGGTGCAGTAGTGTAGTGTAGTGTTGCAGCGTGGTGCAGTAGTGTAGTGTAGCGTAGCAGCGTAGAGCAGTACTGTAGCAGTGTAGCAGCGTAGTGCAGTAGCATAGCAGCGTAGTGCAGTAGTGTCGTGTAGTGTAGCAGTGTGGTGCAGTAGTGTAGCAGCATAGTGCAGTAGTGTAGTGTAGCAGCATAGTGCAGTAGTGTAGTGTAGCAGCATAGTGCAGTAGTGTAGTATAGTGTAGCAGCGTGGTGCAGTAGTGTAGTGTAGTGTAGCAGCGTGGTGCAGTAGTGTAGTGTAGCGTAGCAGCGTAGAGCAGTACTGTAGCAGTGTAGCAGCGTAGTGCAGTAGCATAGCAACGTAGTGCAGTAGTGTCGTGTAGTGTAGCAGTGTGGTGCAGTAGTGTAGCAGCATAGTGCAGTAGTGTAGTGTAGCGTAGCAGCGTAGTGCAGTAGTGTAGTGTAGTGTAGTGTAGCATAGCAGTGTAGCACCTTGTGTTGCAGCTGCTGCAGCAGGAAGGACAGCGGCTGTCCGTGCAGGTTTCCTGTGGGCGTGGTCAGTGGAGTATTGATGTCAGCATGGGCGTCAACCCAGACCACGCCCACCTCGCCCACTGCCGCCGCATGGCCATGGATGGAGCCGATGGCCAGGCTGCAGGGGCCCAGAGACACAGGACCAATGAATTATTGATTGGTTATTGATGAGTTGATCATATTCACACAGAGACGATGTCATCATCTCCAGGAGATCTAACCAACATCACATCCATCGCTCTGATCGGTGTCCTGCAGGTCGACAATAATGATGATGCTGACGTCAACAACCCCAGTTTAAACACACACACACACACACACACACAAACCTGTGGTCCCCTCCTAGCATCACACATGTGTGTCCGTCTCTCTTCACCGCCTGCACCTCCTCTGACAGCCTCTGGTTGGCGCTGCCCACAGCTCGGGCAGACCTCACCTTCCCCACATGCTGCTGCTCCTCCTCCTCCTCCTCAAAATTCAAGTTCCCGTAATCCTTCACTGCACAGCCTGAGGATGCACACACACACACACACACACACACACACACACACGCACACACACACACACACCGATGTGAGGAACCTCACCCCCCCAGATTTTCCAGGAATCCTCAGTGTTTGAAGTTTAACAGTTGCAGCTCTGTGTAAATCTGCTTTTGCAATGCAAAGTAAACAAATGAGCAGAGCAACGTCTGCTGGAACAGTCACTTATGGCTGTCACACAATAACAGGCTCTCACACACACACACACAGATTTATTTCTGCTGTGTGCGTGTGAGTGGAAAGATCAAGGTCGAACTTCTTTCTGATCTCGTCAGTGTTCCATTAATACAACTGAGTGATACATTTGAGACATGCTGGGCAAGTGCACACGCACACACGCACATGCGCGCGCGCGCACGCACGCACGCACACACACACACACACACACACTCTCTCTCTCTTTCTCTCCCTCTCTCTCTTCTGTAAGTCTCACCAGATTACATTTTGACAAACTTTGTTTCTCCAACAAACAGCAGGAGAGTGAAAGTTCTGGTCTCTGGTGAGGATGATGGACTATGTGCGTGTGACTGTGTGTGCAGGTGTGAGGAACGTGGACATGAGTGTGTCGAAGTTCTCATCCAATAAGAGAGCAGGAACCATCAGCTGCTGGAAGAAAGGAACGAAACTGGAGGGCGACATAGTGTCCTAATGGTGAACACCTCACAGTAAGAGGGTCCTGGTTCAGCTCAAAAAATACATGTTTTTTCTCTCACGCCCTCACACACACACACACACACACACACACAAACACACCTTGCTGGTACAGGCCCTGTAGAAGTCCAGCAGCTCGGATCAGGTCTGGTCCCCTCTCGACTCCAGCTCGAGGCTGCAGCATAGAGAGGGTTACCACACACACACACGCGACCGCACACACACGCACATAAAACACGAAAACATACACAGATACGCACTCTCTCTCTCTCTCTCTCTCTCTCTCACATACACACACACAAACCTGTCCCTTGGAGAACGGTGCTCCAATGATGCCCACTGAGATTTGCCGCTGAGGATGAAGATGAATGTGATGACGTCGCTGATGATGGTTCGTTCGCACGGACAGCGCGAGCTGCCGCAGCGGCCACGCGCTCCTCATGGCGACTGATCCACACTCACACTCGCAAACCCACTCACTCACTCGCACACACACACACACCCACCCACAGACTCCGTGCGTTTCTCTCTCCAACAGACCTGTGCGTCCCCTTGACGTCAGAGCGGCTCTGCGGGCGTGACGTCCGAAATGACGCGTTCATTAGCGGCTCTTTATACAATGACCACGTGACTGCGGACCAATGAGAAGCGTTCCGCCAGGTTGAAGACTCACCTGAACCTGTGGACTGTCTCCACACAGACCAGCTGAGAATCACTCTGAACCTGACGTCTCCACGGAGACAGCGCGTGGCGTTTCCACGGCAACCACATTTATTTACATACAAACACAAAAACAAAAACGAGTGGGGAAGGAAAAGTAACTTTATTCATTCATCTGACACGGTGTGTGTGTGTTAGAAGTAGCTCTGCAGAGGTTCTCCCAGGATGTTCTCCATTTCCTGGACCACTTTCTGGACCTGCTGCTCCACCTCCTCACACTCATCTGGAACACACACGTTTGTAGTCTAGTGAGTGAATGAAGTGGAAGAGAGACATGGACTGACAGACTGAGTGAGTGAGTGAATAAGTGGACGAGTGAGTGAGTGAGTGAATAAGTGGACGAGTGAGTGAGTGAGTGAGTG
>CM055207.1:338212-345712 GCA_029224185.1 Karalla daura | reverse complement strand
CGCACACACGCACACACTTAATGTTTTCCTTATTTTTGCAGGTAAATAAACTAATGAGAAAGGAAATAATACAGAAATAAACAGTGTTTATCTCTTTGAGTTAAGGACACAGAAGCCTCAACTCAAAGGTAAAACACTGAAAAACATTTTCAATTTAAAAAAAAAAAAAAGTAAAAATAAACAGAATGTGCCATGATTGGTCCCACAACAGGGAACTTTGATAGCTTTCAAAGACTTTATTGGGATATGGATGTTGCAGATGTTGTAGAGACCGTGCAAGCTTGTACGGCCTAAAGTTTGAGACCTTGCAGCTTCAGTTGCATGCGCCCTGTGGAACTGGCCACACCAGTAGGCGGAGTCTAGAGTCCAGGGCTCAGAACCCGTCCACAACCAGGAAGAGATCGTTCTTTCTACCACGGAGAAGAAGGGTTTGTTGTTGTTGATAAAGACTTGAGGAAGTCCGCTGCTACTCCCGCCTCTATAATCCAGCCCTATAATCTATAATCCGCCTCTATAATCCAGCCCTATAATCTATAATCCAGCTCTATAATCTATATTTCAATAATCCAGCCCTATAATTTATAACGCGCCTCTATAATCCATTTTTATAATCCATAATCTGCCTCTATAATCCAGCCGTCTCATCTATAACCCGCCTCTATAATGCAGCCCTACAATCTATAAAATATAACCCGCCTCTATAATCCAGCCCTATAATCTATAAAATATAACCCGCCTCTATAATCCAGCCCTATAATCTATAAAATATAACCCGCCTCTATAATCCAGCCCTATAATCTATAATCCGCCTCTATAATCCAGCCCTATAATCTATAATCCACCTCTATAATCCAGCTCTATAATCTATATTTCAATAATCCAGCCCTATAATTTATAACGCGCCTCTATAATCCATTTTTATAATCCATAATCTGCCTCTATAATCCAGCCGTCTCATCTATAACCCGCCTCTATAATCCAGCCCTATAATCTATAAAAAATAACCCGCCTCTATAATCCAGCCCTATAATCTATAATCTATAACCCGCCTCTATAATCCAGCCCTATAATCTATAAAATATAACCCGCCTCTATAATCCAGCCCTATAATCTATAAAATATAACCCGCCTCTATAATCCAGCCCTATAATCTATAACCCGACTATAATCTAGCCCTGCCAGAGGACAGAGATGGTTTCCACTGGTCAGACTCATGAAGACAGCACAGACGCTAGGGCAAGGGGATCAGAGCTGTTTACATCTCGTTGTTCTTCGTGTTCTCCGGGGGCAGGACAGGCCTGTGTACAGATTTGTACTGCCCCCTTGTGGTGGCCAAGAAGATTACAGAGCTGGGAGGAACAGTTGGGGAAGTATGCAGGAAGCGCCACGCCACGCCGAGAGAGAGAGACAGAGGAGTCTAGAGTCAGACAGACAGAGACACAGAGAGAGAGAGAGAGAGACAGACAGACAGACAGACAGACAGACAGACAGACAGACAGACAGACAGACAGACAGACCTCTGCTGCAGTGGCTGCAGTGCCTGGCTGGCCTGGTCTCCAGCGTCTGCGACCTGAAACAGCCAAACAGCTTTGATCAGAATTAACGTCCAGCCTTGCCTCCACTCCTGTCTGTGGCCCTTTGCTGCATGTCCTCCACAGCTCTGTCCCTCTGTCCCTCTGTCCCTCTGTCCTGTCCCAAATCTCTCAGCTGCACTACCATTAACTGTTCATCATCACACAGAAATGCAGAAAAAAAACAAAGAAATGTCAGTTATAGAAATGTTGCAAAAAACGTGTGGATCTGAATAGAGCCAAAAGGTAATATGTGGTTGCCAGATTAGCATGAATCGTGGCTCCAACAAGGGGCTGGATGTGGAACATCACTCCACAGTTGCAGCAGAGCTCCAGGTACCACTGGGTGGAGGAGAACAAGCTGAGGAGCTGCTGAGCACCAGGACCAGAGGTCGGGACAGCCAATCAGAGGACAGCTGACTGATCTGTGGTTGCCAGTATAATGTTCCCACAGCTACAAACAGGATTGTAGAACAGACTCTGAGGCTCTGATGGAACCAGATCTCATCACTTCTATGTTGAGAAAGAACAGGAGGATGATCCTTGAAGGGAAACGTGCTACTTCCTGTCTCACCTTCCTGATGAAGCTGGCAGCAGCCAGCAGCTGAGCGCTGAACGACAGCGTCAGGAACTTGAAGTGTCGCAGCTCTTTGCTGCTGTGTCGCTCTACGCTGAAGATCAGCTCCTCCTCCTCCTCCTCCTCCTGCTGCTGCTGCTGCTGCTGCTCCTCCTTCCTGCTCCTCGTCCCACGACGCCCTGCAGGACGCTTCACTGCAGCTGCAGCAGACGAGAGCATGTGAGGTTACAGAGCCTCAGATAGAGCTTGTGACTCTAGTGGAGTCACTCCTGAAGACCAGTTGGAACAGTGTGGTGATGAAACAAACCAGTTGTCATACTGGCTTCTTCAGGGCGAGACAGCAGATCTGTCCACACACACACACACACACACGCACACACACGCACACGCACTCGCACACACTGACCGTCGTCCTTGTTGTCAGGCAGCTGCAGCAGGAAGTCCAGGATGCTGATGAGCGTGGTGAGCTGGTCACTGACCTCAAAGTGACAACACAGAGAAATCCAGAACTCCACCTGAGAGTCCTGAGCCGCATCCTGCACACACGCACGCACACACACGCACACACACACACACACTCCATCAACATTGTAGGTCTCATGTAAACCACAATCATGACAGCAGGTGTGTGCCTCACCTTGTCGCCGCTGGCTCCGCCCCCTGTGGCGTGCAGCTTGATGAGCAGCAGCATGAGGACCCAGAGGAAGTGGGCGGGGCCTAGCGTGGAGAGCAGCTGGGTGAGGACGGGCAGGCGGCGGTGCTCCGGGACATGCGGCAGAGCATCAGCGAATACGTGGACGATCCTTGTCACCACGGCAACCAGCTGGGGGGCGGGGCCAGGGTCAGAGCCACCAGCCTGCTGCGCCTGAGGAGACCAGATCTGGGTCAGAGCCAGGAGCACGTCACACACACTGCTTTTGATTGGCCCACGGTCATGTCAGCTGACTCACCTGGATGAGGGCGGGGACAACCGTCTGCACCGTCCTGTCAATTACTCTGAAGCTGTAGGCATCATCCAATCGCATGATGTTGGAGCCCATGAAGGTGAAGATAGGCATGATGTTGTGGAGGACCTTCTCCTGGAGGAGGAGGAGAAGGAGGGAGAGGATCAGGAGGAGGAGCAGCACAGAAACTCTGGTTTCATCCAATGTTCGTTTCTCAGTCTTTACTAAAACTCAAAGCAAGCAGAAGTGTGGGTCCGACTCTCTCCTCCAGTTCTTTTAAATCAACAGAGACCTGAGTGTGAGTGTCTGTGTGTGAGTCTGTCTGTGTGTGAGTCTGTGTGTGTGTGTGTGAGTGTGTGTGAGTCTGTGTGTGTGTGTGTATGTGTGTGTGCGTGTGTGTGTAAGTGTGTCTGTGCCTGTCTGTGTGTGAGTCTGTGTGTGTGTGTGTGAGTCTGTGTGTGTGTGTGTGTGTGTGTGTGTGTGAGTCTGTGTGTGTGTGCGTGCTCACAGGGTAGATGGAGGCTGCTGTTCCCAGCAGCAGCAGAGCCTGGTGATGCGTCTGAGGAGTGTCAGACGTTCTGATGACCTGGACCACCAGCTCCACGTTGAACTTGTCTTCCTCCAGGATGTCTGCGCGCGCACACACACACACACACACACACACACACACACACACACACACACACACACACACACACACACAGTCAGACGTCATGCCCCGCCCCCCCAACATCCCAACCCCCCCACCCCAGGTCCCAACCTACCCGCTCCAGCAGCGCTCCCTGCTGGAGGCAGCCTGTGGCAGACGTTGAGGAGACAGCTGAGCAGCAGCTGCTTGGTGTACTCCATGTTGCTAGGTTGCCAGGTGTGCTCCAGGCCTGTGGGTTGCCAGGTTGGCTCCAGGCTCCTAGCCAGCAGGGAGAACAGGACAGGCACCAGGGCCTGTGGTCTCCTCAGCTTCTTCTTGTGCTGCAGCAGCTCTAAGATCAGGGTGACCCTCTGCCAGGGTACAGCGCCACCCTCTGGTGGACACGCCTCACCGCTCTCCTTCTGCTTCCTGTGTGTGTGTGTGTGTGTGTGTGTGTGTTGGGGGGGGGGGGGTGTCGGTGGGTCATAGACAGGTCATAGACAGGTCATAGACAGGTCACAGATAGTCCAACATATCCAGGATTTAGTTAATCAGCTTCACTAAACCCAGCAAGGTGAGTCTGGTTAAATGGTATCATGGAGCAGGTTATCAAGTGGATCAGTCAACCAGACAGAGGGAGGGAGAGAGACATGATGCTGCCTCTGGTCCCCTCCCATCATGACCTCATTAGTGAGTCAGATGTGATGACATCATCTGTTTAAGTCCCGCCCTCACCTGAGAGAGACCCTGCTCCTGCGGCTCTGCTGCACCGTGGAGGAGGCCGCCGCCTTCTCAGGAGGAGCCAGCTCATTGGCCAGCAGCTGGGCGTCCACAGAGAGCTGCGACACAGAGGGGGAGGGGTCAGAGGGCGGAGTCAGGTCCAAACTCACCTGCCCAGGAGGCAGAGCCTCACTCACCGCTTTGAAGACGCTGGTGACAGTGGCGGCCACCTGAGGACCGCTCTGCTGCAGGAGGTCGAACAGGACAGACAGGAGCTGCTGCTGGACACAGGCTGAGGACAGGGACGAAAAGAAGGGTCTGGATATCTGGGGGGGGGTGGAGGAGAGGGGGAGGTTCAGAGGTCAGCTGACAGTCAGTTCAGGTGTGTCTCACCTCGTCCAGATGTGTCTCACCTGGTCCAGAGCTGCCAGCTGCTGGCCTCCAGGCGTCCGCAGGGCTCTGAAGAACAGCTGGCTGCAGGTCTGGTCTGTGACCAGCAGGGGCGCTGCAGCCTCGCTGAACTTCCCCAGGATCAGCTGCAGCAGCTGCTCCTCGTCACGCAGAAGGGACGGAGCATCCTCCTCACTCAGCTGAAGGAGGCGCTCCAACACAGGCAGCAGGCTGGACAGCACGTCCTGAGGAGGAGCAGAGAGGGGTGATGGAGGGGTAGGAAGATGAAGGAGCAGGAGGAGAGGGTGAATCAGAGGGAGGAAGAGCAAGATAAATGAGGAAGAGAGTAGTAGGGTAGATGGATCTTGCAGAGAAATTCAAGAGGAGGCCGATGAACGAGGAGCAGTGGGAGGATGAGGAGCCATAGGGGAGTCAGAAGGAGGAGCAGGAGCAGTATCCTTAGCTAGGCTCCGTCCTCACCTGTCCGTGGACCAGGCCCAGAGCTCTGAGCAGGGACACTGCAGTATACGACGGGCAGCAGGGGTCCTGAAGGCAGCACAGCAGCTGCTGCAGCTTCAGCCCTTCATCATGGAGGACACACAGCACCTGGGGGGTCAGAGTGGGACATGAAGCTAATTAGTAGAACACCTTCATTAGAAACTGGTTGAGCTCGACACCTGAGCTGGACATACACTCCTCTATCTGTCCATGTATGACCTGTGGAAGAGGCTCCGCCCACAGGAAGCTGAAATGCTCCAACTCTAGACTGAGAGTCAGGTTAGTCCCCCCCCAACGTGGTGAGTGACGTCATGTCTCCTGCTCACCTGGCTCAGGTAGGATGGGTCAGCCAGGATCTCCTCCGACGTCTTCAGGATCCGCTCTGTGATTGGCTGATAGGAAGAGGAGCTGGCTGCTGATAGGCTGCTCAGAGCAGAGAGCGCCGCCCTCCGGACCTCACGAAGAGGAGAGGTGAGACAGCAGAGCAGGGAGGGGAACACTGTGGGGGGGGGGGTCAGTACAACAACTAACTAAGTGTGTGTTTGTTTGTCTCCATGTGTGTATCTCACCTGGGGACTGTGCTGATGCCAGATGCTCCAGCGTGGCTGCTGATTGGCTGCTGAGCAGAGCCCCGCCCACACACAGAGCCTGGGTCTGCAGCAGGGCACTGACCCTGAGGTCCAGCTGGTCGCCCTGGTTACTACCGTACCCCCACAGCACGCACAGGAAGCGGAACAGCATCAGAGGCTGGGGCAGGTGCACCTGCATGACACAGGACCTGTCACTCACAGAAAAAAAGGGGCGGGGCTTCTGACACTGATAAGGCGTCAGCTTGGAGGGACCTTCATCCAGTCTACATCCTCCACAACCACGTGCCTCCTACCTCCTCAACCACGTGCCTCCTACCTCCTCATTCAACCACTCCTCCTCTCTCTGTATCGCTAGTTTGATAGGATAAGATGGGACTAAGAATTATCATTAAGTGAGAAAATTAATTCCAGGACTTTTCCAGGATTTTTCAAAATGTCTCAACCATGGGAGTGGTACCTGGACCAGCAGCTTCATCACGTCTCTGAAGCCTCCAGCTGTTGGTCCCTCAGCTGCTCCACCCACCACCAGGCTGAACACACGGCACAGCAGGCTCAGGTAGCAGCAGGTGGTGGTGTCCAGGCGTTCTGGGTTCCACCACACGTCAGCTGGGGGGGGGGGATCATCAGATCAGACCAGACCAGACCAGACCAGACCAGACCCCCCTAGCCTTCAGAGGAGCATTAGTGACGTTACCTTTGAGGCTGTCCTCTGGTCTCCTGAGGACAGACAGGAAGTCCCTGAGTAGCAGCAGCAGCTCCCTGAACCCTGAGCTGCCTCCACCTGGCAACACACTGGGAGCCTCAGACCAGGACCCAGATGGACCCCTGCCTACCTGCTGGACACCACAGGACAGTCAACCTCTGGAGCAGACTCAACCTCAGACATCTGGAACAGTTTGTTACAAAATGAGGGTGGAGAGCAAGAGATGAACCTCAGCTCAGTCTCCACCCACCTCCAGCAGGGGTTTCTCCAACAGGGTGTAGACCCTCTGGGCCATCAGGAGGTGCTGCGTCTCACTCAGTTGCTCCAGGCTGTGCAGCAGCACCTTCACCAGGACCAGGAAGGAGGTGCTGCCACCACGCTGCAGCTCCACCACCTGCACCAGCTGCTCCAGCTGAGAGACACACAAACACTAACAGGTCAGGGGCGGGGGGCGTGGGGGGTTGGGTAAGGGTTAGTGTTCTGCAGACTCACTGTGTCCCGCCTGGAGAGGTCCTCCATGACGGCCATGTTCCTGCTCAGCCTGGAGACCAGACGCTCGTTGACCGATCCTACAAAGTCCTGCTGAGAGCTTTGTTCCATCACCTGGTCCAGCTCTATATACACACACACACACACACACACACACACACACACACACACACACACACACACACACACACACACACACACACACACACACACACACACACACACACACACACACACACACACACACACACACACACACACACACACACACACACACACACACACAGGGTTAGGGCTAGCTGCTGCTGCAGGTGTCTCCACTGGCTCCAGGTAGAGTGTGGTCCTGTTCCATCCCATAACAACCCTGGTACCATGTGGTCCTGCTCCATC
>CM055207.1:308212-328212 GCA_029224185.1 Karalla daura | reverse complement strand
GAGCTGGGGATGGACTGACCTGTGTGTACCACTCTCTGGTTTCAGTGTGTGTTAGAGGGATCTTCCCAGGCAGTTGTATGTAGAATAGAATATGCCTTTATTCTAACTGATCAGTGGGTCAGATTGATGACTGATCACATGTCCAGGTGCAGTTGTTGTGCATTTGTAAATCAGAGCCTAGTGGTGGTGTGGAGCTGTAGCTCCAACTCAGCTGGACTCTGTTAGGTTCTTGTAGATGTTTCACCTCCTGCAGGCCTAAAAGAAGAAGAGGAGGAGACCAGGGTCACAGCTGACCCCAGGTAACTTCCTGGGTGAAGGTGAAACATCTTGAGGACTCTCCTGCAGCTCCTCAGCTCATCGCTGGCTGTTAGCAGCTGTCAGCGCGCCGCTGGCTGTACTGGCGTCTGCAATAAACTTTCAGCTGCTTGTTGCCATGGTGACAGTCTCTGTGTTGAATGGCGATGCTTGTTGCCATGGTGACAGTTTCTGTGTTGAAGGGTGATGCTTGTTGCCATGGTGACAGTTTCTGTGTTGAATAGCGATGCTTGTTGCCATGGTGACAGTTTCTGGGTTGAATGTGATGCTGGTTGCCGTGGTAACATACAATAACTGCTCCTCACCAGTCCCAGCCCTGGTCAGGACTGAATGCCTCCTTCTGCTCTCTCCTCCTTAGCTGCAGCTGCTCCTCCCCCTCCTCCTGGGACTGGGAGCAGCAGGTGTCCTCTTCCCCCCTCCTCCCTCTGCCAGGGACCATGTCCAGATGCAGCCTGCGGCTGGATGACGGACTGCTGGACCGCAGTCTGCCACACGCCAGCGCCTCCTTCAGTGTAGGCGGAGCCAGCTGGAGGAGCTCCAGGTGGGTGTCCTCCTCCTCCTCCTCCTTCTTGAGCAAGGCATGCTAGGAAATGAAGGTTAGTCTGAGCTGCTATAGGTTTCTGGATCAGCTGAATCTTCATGTCTCTCCTGCAGGTCGCTGCGTTCTCGGCGTTCCCAGCCCCTGTCTGTGTCCTGCTCAGACTCTCTCCTCCTCGGCACCCCGGGGAAACGCCCCCCCACCTCTCTGAGTAGCTGCGTGGCGTCTGACGCCTCCCTGCTCTCCTCACTGCTGGACGACTCCTCCCTGCACGAGAACACGCTGGTCGACTCCTTTTGGGGTACATGACCAGTACATCCATGACCAGTACATCCATTACTAGTACATCATGACCAGCACATCCAGGACCAGTACATCCAGGACCAGTACACCCCCTCACTCCTCCTCTCCTATGGTTCCTCCAGGCACAGCTGCAGCAGCTGCTGGATCAGTAACCACCCAAACATCTGAAGGATCATCTGATCAGAGCCCTCAGAATGAATCAAATCAACATACAGAGCTAACTGCTGTCTCAGGGCTCTCCACTCTGTTCCTCAAAGGACCGAGCAACCAATCAGCATCAAACTAGACTGGACTCATTAATGAGCAGTTGATTGGTCAAACTGTGGGTCCTGATTGGTTGGAACAAATCCCTGCGGCCACTCGGCCCTTTATGGTGTAGTCTGGAAACAATCTATCAATCAGAACAATCTCCAAACTCACTGTCACATGGTCGTTAGTCTCCACAGTTCACTGGGCAAATCTTCAGCTCCAAACAAGTCTAATACTAACACTGCTCCTGCTCCTGCTCCTGCTCCTGCTCCTGCTCCTGCTCCTGCTCCATGCCTAGACCATGAAAATGGCCCGGCAGGTCAGTACACACACACACACTCACACTGTCTCACACTGTCTCACTCTCACTCACACTGTCTCTCTCACTCACACTGTCTCTCTCACTCACACTGTCTCTCTCACTCACACTGTCTCACTTACTCGCACTGTCTCACTCACTCACACTGGTCAGTACACACACACACACACACACACACACACACACACACACACACACACACACACACACACACACACACACACACACACACACACACACACACTGTCTCACTCACTCACACTGGTCAGTACACACACACACACTCACACTGTCTCACTCACTCACACTGTCTCTCTCACTCACACTCTCACTTACTCACACTGTCTCACTCACTCACACTGTCTCACTCACTCACTCACACTGGTCAGTACACACACACACACTCACACTGTCTCACACACTCACACTGTCTCTCTCACTCACACTCTCACTTACGCACACTGTCTCACTCACTCACACTGTCTCTCTCACTCACACTCTCACTTACTCACACTGTCTCACTTACTCACACTGTCTCACTCACTCACACTGGTCAGTACTCACTCACTCACTGTCTCACTCATGTTGTGTGTGCTGCAGAGAGCACCATCCTGGCAGACTGCACCGTGATTGGCTCAGATGTGGCAGTGCAGGCGCTCAGTGGGCGTCACTGCAGAGACTGGGAGTCCACGCTCGGCCCCCCACCCTCCTCCTCCTCCTCCTCCTCCTCCTCCTCCTCCTCCTCCTCGTCCTGCAGGATGAAGGAGACATCCACCGTGTACAGCAGAGAGCGCAGTCGCAAGACCTGCACAGGTGAACAGTCCTCGGTCTGGTGAAACATCTGGAGGGACAGTGTCTCCCCGTTCTCTGGGGTTAACATAGGATCTATGGGACACTGGTTTCATCTGATAGGCCTCAGATGCAGATGTGTTATTATGGTCTGTTTTCACGTTTGGCATTTTAAACCAGTTCTATCCCTCAAACTGCGGCTTCTCAAGCACTGCAGAATGTTCACACACTTTCAGCAAAGTTTCAGCTCCTCAGGTGTGTTCACACTGAGCAGCTGAAGTTTCTGTGCTGTGCTCCTCTCTGGTCTGATGTTGGTCCTCGGGGTGTCTCTGACTCTCTGGGCTCTTCCAGATGTGCTGCAGATGTGGTTGACCTGCTTCCTGCTGTGTGTGAGGAGAGCAGCTGCCCGCTGTGTGTGTGTGCTCTCACACACCTGGCACGTGTGTCGCGGCCTCTCTCGGGTCCACAGGCAGAGACACAAACAAGAAGGTAGGAGCAGGAGGCCTGAGGGGGAGGGACACAGCTGGACTCTTCCTGTGTCTCTGACTCACCTGGTGTTAGATCCCCCTGAACAGTGATCACGTCCCCACAGACCTCCACAGACACAACATCCGATCTGAATTCAGGCCGACCATGATCAGACATGGAATCACCTTCACTGTAGAAATGTTGCAGCATAAAGAAACATCTGGCAGCTGTGACTGACTCAGACGACCACCCTGCCAGGGGGCATGTCCAGAACTAGATGGAGACCAGGAAGAGTGTATGTTCAGTGTTCAGCAGTGTATGTTCTGGTCTGAGGTGAACTTGGGGCTGTGCTGCTGTAGATGTTGAGGGAGGTGACCAGGATGAAGCTCTGGATGCTGCTAACATGGGAATGGAGATATGTGGAAGAAGCAGGTGAACCAGTGGAGGAGGATACGTACTGGTCTGAACCAGCTGTAAACCTCTGGAAGATTGTGAGAAGCAACTGCTGTATTGCTACAAAGCAGAAGAACACTCGTGGTTCCTTCTACCTGGATGTGATGTCTCCCTGGATGTGATGTCAAAGTTCTCTTTGAGAAATTCAGGTTCCAGTTAGAGACACATTGGAAGTGAGAAACGGTATAAACGGCACACACTCTAAACTCTAAGCTAATATGATGGCAAAAAGCAAACAATACGGCCATACTTAAGTAGAACACGTGTTCCAGATCATGAAGGAGATGATGAGGAGCCAGGTGTGTGGAGGACCAAATGTAACATATCAGGCTTTACTCCTACTCTGCTCTGCAGCAGGTAGAAACATGATGATTCTGGAAGAAACTCATGAAAACTCCATCATGTTCCTGTGTGTTGTACTTAGGAGGAACTCAGTTGTCAGCCTGATCTGTTGAGACGTCACTCACTCCACTGCTGCTTCTAAACAAATGTGCCACGCCTGGCACGCCTCCTGCTGCACCTGACAAATGCAAATGTGTGGGAGCTGGGCTCACAGGTGGAGGGGAGGTCACCTGGTCAGGTGGTCAGGTAGTCAGGTGCTACAGGTGTGCAGGTCCTGGTTCTGACTGACTGACTGTCTGTGCTGCAGGTGGAGCTGCTGCTGGAGTCATGAGCCTGAAGGAGCCAGAGCAGGAGGAGCAGCCCAGTGGACCCCTGTGTGAGCACACACACACACACACACACACACACACACACACACACACACACACACACACACACACACACACACACACACCTACCTTACTTGCTGAAGACTGTCCGTCATGTCTGACAGTGGATGGAGTCACAGCTGGGCTGTAGATGTTCTCCTGGCTTCATGTCTCCGTTAGTGTCTCCTGCTCCTTGGATCACCTCAGGTGGAGCTTCCAGCTGGGTCAGGTTCAGGAGGACTCCATGTGCAGGTGATCTTCGGGCTTCCTGAAGACATGTCTGCTGGTGTGTCTGATGGTGCTGGACCACTGCAGCCTCCAGACTGACTGTCGGTCTGCAGGAGTGCTTGGGTCACACCAGGACATCTCAGCCTCTGGAGCATCTGATGGGGAAGGTGTGGAGCAGCCTCAGGTGGCAGCTGCACAGAGTCCAGGCTTCACAGCTGCACAGAGTCCGCTGGCGCACACGCACACGCACACACACACGCGCACACACACACACACACACACACACACACACACACACACACACACACACGTCCTCTCCCAGCTCTATCAGTAACCAGTTTGCCTCTCAGGTGGAGACTGTCAGGAGAAGCAGCGTTCTAATGGAGCCTCTCCCTCCTCCTCCTCCAACCCCCCCCCCTCCTCCTCTTCCTCCTCCTCCTGGATTTCCTGGGTGTGGTGGTGTGTGTTGCTGCTCTGCAACATCGCTGCTCTCACAGGTCATTACCCCACTCACCTCTGACCACTTCCTGTCTCACTGAGCAGTCTCTGACCACTTTCTGTGTGCTGCTCCTCAGCTTCCTGTCTGCAGCAGCTGCTTGGTGCAGCAGCTGCAGCCTGGCAGCCTCGGCCCAGGACTCAAGGAGGAGCTGAGGCTGCTCCTCCTGCTGCAGCCTGGTGGCCTCAGCCCAGGACCCAGAGAGGAGCTGAGGCTGCATGCTCTGCAGGTGTTCCCATCCTGACTGAAGATGTGTCTGTTGCTGCTGCTCCTCCTGCTCCTCCTCCTGCTCCTCCCTGACCTGCAGCTTGTCGGTGTGAAGTTGAATTTCTGTTTCTGTCTTTGCTGCCTGTTGCTAGCTTGTCGGTGTGAAGTTGAATTTCTGTTTCTGTCTTTGCTGCCTGTTGCTGGACTGTGACCTTTTACCCAGGAACCTCCTGCTACTCCTGCAACTCCTGCTTCTCTTTTCCCCCCTTTTGCTCCTGCTCCTCCCTGTCCTACAACTTCCCGACTCTGACTGTGTGTGTGTGTGTGTGTGTGTGTGTGTGTGTGTGTGTGTGTGTGAGAGAGTAGGTAAGGTGGCAGGTGACATGTTGAGGTGGCTCACCAGGAGGTGGCGTGGCGTGTGCTGCAGCCTCCCTCCGTCTCGGTCAGTTGATGTCGATGGTTTGTTCAGTCTGGGGGTCAGTGACTCCTCAGTCTGCTGCTGCTCTGACTGTCTCTCCTTCTCTCCTCAGGCTCCTGCTTCTCCTCCCTGTGCTCCTTCTCCTCGGTACGTTCTCATCTTCATCATTGTTTCCTTGATTCCTCCATCAGACTCATCCTCGAGTTCTCTACAGACAGTTCGAGGTCAGGTCTGTGGTTCTGAAGCTGCTGATGTTTCTCCCCAGGTTTGTTCTGTTTGGTTCCACCTCTGACCTCTGTGCTGGACACCACAGAGTGGACCACGTTGGGTCAGGGCCCTACAGCCCCCCAGGTCTCCCTGCCCCCACAGGGCCGGTCAGCAGAAGGTCCTGAAGAGCAGCCCCTCCCTCCTCCCTCCCCAGTAGAGCAGGTACTGAGCTGATGAAACATCTCTGGGCTCCTAAGGCTCAATGTTCTGCTCCATTAGCCCATTGGTGTGTTGATGATATGGTGGTGTCTTGCAGAAGGAGGTGCTGGGGGAGGAGGTGCTGGGAGGCTCAGTGCGTCTGGTGGTTGTGGAGCAGAGTCTGATGAAGCTATGGCAGCGGGTAGAGCAGAGACACAGAGAGCTGCACCAGCTCTACGCACACCTGCTGCTGGACAAGGACCAGGACCAGGACCAGAATCAGGATCAGGACCAGGATCAGGACCAGAATCAGAATCAGGACCAGAATCAGGACCAGAATCAGAACCAGGACCAGGACCAGGACCAGGACCAGGACCACGACCACGACCACGACCAGGACTTGCACCAGGATTTAGAGCAGCTGTTGCAGCATCTAGCTGCAGAGCGTCGGCACAGGGTTCAGGTCAGAGAATCGGTTAGTTCTGAGGGTTGAAGTTCAGAATGTCTCCACTAACCTGAAGCTGCTCCTTCTGCTGCCCCCCCCCCCCCCCCCCCACCCCCTCCTCCGCTGCGTCCTCCTCCAGGAGCAGCAGCAGCAGCAGCAGCTGCTCCAGCAGCAAGTTCAGACTTCTCGTCTGGACCAATTAGAGCTGCAGCTGCAGGCGTTGGCCAGGACCCAGGTGAGGCTGACCCCTGACCCCTGACCCCTGACCTCTGACCCCTGACTCATTTCGTTCTTCTCCTTAGGAGAGACAGAAGAACCAGGAAGCTGCTGCAGTCTCCACATCCTCCTCAGCTGCTCTGCCTGCAGCTGTCAGGTACCTTCACCCTCCTCTGTGCTGTGCACACACACACGCACACACGCACACACGCACACACGCACACACGCACACACACACACACGCACACACACACACACACACACACACACACACACACACACACACACAGAGTGATGGTGTCTGCTACGTAGATGCATACAGAAAGCTAGATACCTCGTCCGTGTTGCTCACCCATTAGTTGGTACTGGTACATGTACTTTGTTGATGCATAACTTGCTCAGATTTCAACCGATTTTCAAACGGTTTGGTTTGTTATAAACCCCAAATATGTATCTATGATACTGCGTAGTTGTGTAGAATGTCATGTCCTAAAAAATAGATTAATGTGTGTACGTTTGTAAATCCGTCTTAATTTCAGCGAGGTCAGAACACATCACTGACCTTACCTCTGTTTACACCAGCTTTCAGTGACTCTGCCGGAAAGCTTGACCATCATAAGATGGCCGACCTGTACGTTCTGGACGTTCTTCACTCCGCCGTGAGACATCTAGCTTTCTGTATATTTCTATTGTCTGCTCCCTCAGTGCGGTTGTGGACCGTCAGTCCCATGATGCTTTGCTGGCCGAGGTGTCAAGGCTGGAGGCGGAGCTACAGGACGTCAGGAGGGGGGTGGAGTCTGTGTCCAGTTGCCATGATGACTGCAGACAACTGCACATCCTCCAGAGGGAGGTCAGAGGGCGGACACACACACACACACACACACACACACACACACACACACACACACACACACACACACACACACACACACAAACCCTAATCGTGTAAGGTTAGATTAGAGTAGACTGTTTCAGATCAAACAGTCTGTCGTTCTGTGTCAGATCTTGGAGCAGGTCTCGGTCCAGGTACAGGAGCAGGTTCGGACTCTGGTCTATGGGAACCAGCTGAGCCTGGGGGGTGAGGCCAATGCAGACTCGGCCCCCCCAGAGTCTCTGCTGCAGTGGCTGTCTCAGCACTGCGTCAGCACTGCGTCTCTGCAGGCGTCTCTGGACGAGCTGCAGAAGAACATCCAGGATCAGGCTGCTGCTGGGGGGGGCCCCCTCCCTCCCGTCACACCCCAGGTGAGTGTATCAGCTGCTGCTGGGGAGTGCCCCCCCCCCCCCCCAGGTGCTAAGTGTGTGTGTGTTTCAGGATGTGCAGGAGATGGTTGCAGACGCTCTGAGGATCTTCTCCCAGGACAGAACCGGACTGGCCGACTATGCTCTGGAGTCTGGAGGTCAGAGGTCAAACTGGACAATTGACATGTTCATTAACGTGTCCATCAAAGTAGATGAAGGTTTTTTAAGAAGTGAAAAAGGAGAAACCAATGTTAATGTTTATTCTCAACATTCAGTGGAAGTACATTACAGATTAAAGTGCCAGGTGCAGATCATAACTAACCCAAGCTAAAGGCCCCAGCATGCTTCTGCTCCACCTCTGCAATGTTCTGCCCGGCCACAGGGGGGCGGTACAAGTCTCTGCCCCTGGAACAGACAAAGAAGAGATGGTCTTAAAAACAGGCTGACAATCGTAAACATATATCATTATAATCAATATATATATTTATAGTGACTATATTTTGTATTGATTATTTGGGGCCTACACAAAGCGCGAGTCAATTGAAAAACGGACATTTTGATGAATTTAAGCGTCATTAAAAGCGGACACGTTAAAGTGGATGTTTTGTCCCCGTATTTCAACACGGCTCCATAGCACTCTGCAGCTTTAAATGTACGACCAGGAGTGCAGATGAAGCAGCGCTCCTATTGGTCGATGTCTCTTTTCTTCGTGGGGGAGAAATGAGCTCTCCCACGCTGTCAACGGGGTTTAAGAACGCTCGACTCCTCCTCCTGGTGTGGAGACTCCTCCTCCTGGTGTAGAGACTCCTCCTCCTGGTGTAGAGACTCCTCCTCCTGGTGTGGAGACTCCTCCCCCTGGTGTGGAGACTCCTCCTCCTGGTGTGGAGACTCCTCCTCCTGGTGTGGAGACTCCTCCTCCTGGTGTGGAGACTCCTCCCCCTGGTGTGGAGACTCCTCCCCCTGGTGTGGAGACTCCTCCCCCTGGTGTGGAGACTCCTCCCCCTGGTGTGGTGAGTTCAGTAGGGCGCGACTATTTTCGCGGAAGCATATTTACATGGAGATACCCCCTCCCACCACCAGGGGCAGTCACTAGAAGTCAGTGTTGGTGCATCTCTTTGTCAGTTACACACAGAGTACTTTCTGGTTCATGGAACTGGTCCCCTTCAAAATGTCAAAGATCTGAGTAACAGTGAAGCAGTGGAGATAATGTTCTGACCTCAGAGGGGAGGAACATTAATGGATGGAACCAGTCAGCAGAACTCATATTGCATAAGGTACCTGGAACACTAGTAACATTGACGGGGTCATACGTGACGATGCAGCGCTAAAAGATAGCAGGGCTAACGGCTAACAGAGCTGACAGCTAACGGAGCTACAGAGCTAGCAGCTAGCGAAGCTAACAGAGCTAATGGCTAGCGGAGCTAACAGCTAGTGGAGCTAACAGCAGTCCTCCTGGCCTGCAGGGGGCAGCATCCTGAGCACTCGCTGCTCAGAGACGTATGAGACCAAGGCGGCGCTGCTCAGTCTGTTCGGGGTTCCTCTCTGGTATTTCTCTCAGAGCCCTCGAGTCGTGATACAGGTGAGACACACCAACACTCACCCTCACAGACACACCCGTCCTCGTCCCCACCCCCCCAGCTGCTGACCCTGCTCTGTCCCTCAGCCAGACGTTCATCCTGGAAACTGCTGGGCGTTCCGGGGCTCCCGGGGATTCTTGGTGATGCGTCTGTCCATGAGGATCCGTCCGTCCTCCTTCTCATTGGAGCACATTCCCAGGGCCCTGGCCCCCAGCGGGACGCTCCGCAGCGCCCCCAGAGGCTTCAGTGTCTACGTAAGTGAGGCTCCGCCTCCACCACTAGTAGGATTTTATCTAAATAAAATCCCTACATGTAGAGTGTATATAAAGTGGCTTCCTATACCCAAAAGTAACTAGAGTGCAGTGTGAGGCCCCGCCTCCAGTGTGAGGCCCCGCCTCCAGAGTGAGGCCCCGCCTCCAGTGTGATGCCCCGCACACACCTCCACAGAGGGCGGAGCCTCATTCAGCTGCGTTTCAGGGTCTGGAGCAGGAGAGCGAGGAGCGTGGGAAGCTTCTGGGATCCTTCATCTACCAGGAGGACGGAGAAGCTGTGCAGACGTTCCCTGTCACTGTGAGAGAGACACACACACACACACACACACACACACACACACACACACACACACACACACACACACACACACACACACACACACACACACACACACACACACACACACACACACTCCGATCAGAGCGGTGTTCCTGTTCCTGCAGGACTCGCATCAAACCTTCAGAAGTTCGTGGTTCAGACTCAGGAACAAACTGATCACGTCTGATTTCCAACTCGGTCTCTTCCTGAATTGGCGAGGCACAGAGTCTCTCGCTCCTGTCTCCTGTTTCCTGTCTCCTGTCTCCTGTCTTCTGTCTCATGTCGCTCACCGTCCTCTCCTCCACCTGGATGTCCTCAGCAGGCTGTCCTCCACCAGCATCATTCCATCAGACCTCACACTGCCATCTGGATTACCCCCCCCCCCCCCCCCCCCCCCCCCCCCCCCCACCCCTCGTCCTCCAACAGCCCCCTGGCCTCTGCCTGAGTTCTGTGTCTGGTTCAGAATCCTCCACAACCTGTCACCCTGTTTCCTGACCTCCTGCATATGCATACCTCCTCCTGCTCCTTCAGATCCTCCCCCTCCATACACTTGTCTGGCCCACTTGCCCCACCATGGGGAGCAGAGCATTCATTTATTGTTATTATTACTTCCTGTTTCTGCTGTTTCCTGTTTCAGGAGCAGAGTGACGGGTCCTTCCAGATCATCGAGCTCCAGGTCACGTCCAACTGGGGACATCCAGAGTACACCTGCCTGTACCGCTTCAGAGTGCACGGGACGCCCGCCCCACTCTGAGAGGGGTGGGGCTGTGCCTCCCTGCTGCTGCTCCTCCTGCTCCTCCTCTGAGACGATGTCTTTTTCCTGTGGTTCGAGGTGGTCACGTCGTCACATGGGTTGATGTTTTTATATGTTTGTCAGTTTCCTTCTCGTCGCGGCGCCTCAGACTCGCCTCAGCTCGTCCTGTCAGCAGCGTTTTAACGGTGAAAGATCCAGAAGATTCCTGAGTGACCTCCTCAAACTTAAACTGCACTTGGATCTATGGAAACTCTTGTTTTCAGGTTCATAGATTTTTATTTTTATTAAGGATTCCCTGACATCTTGGACCTTTGATATAGAACACCTAATTATTCTGACTGCTTTTGTACACGATTTCAAGTTTGAACACAATAAAGATGTGAAATCTTAAGTTTCTGTGAGCGGGCTGGATGCTCTGCTGAGATTTTATTTTGAAAGGGTTTGCCAAAAGCGTATTATCTACTGTTTTAGTGGCCTTTCATCCTAAAAATGCCTATTTAATAACACAACAGGGGCCCGGTTCAGGAAGCAGGCTTGGTACATATCTGGACTATGTTGAACCTGAAATGAGGGAATCTCTGGCTTTTCTGCTTCAGAAAGGGGGCTATGCAGAGCTCCACATCAGTTACTATGGCAACTTCCTCTGTGAACCAAATCTATGGTGGCCCTGAAGGTCAAAGTTAAACGATTCAGAAAAAACATTTCACAAAACGCTACATTTCAGACTGTGGAAGGAGTAGCGACAACACGTGTGACCGATGTTATTGATCGTTTGTCAGGCGAGAAATGACACGCGTGTGGACCAGTTGCCCGTCTCCTCAGCCCCAACTCCTTCAGCCGTGCTTTCAGGGTTCCAAGAGACATTTTGATATCGCGATGGGTTGAGAGCATATCAAGAACAACATTGTATGAATGTCCTTTATCAGGATGTTCTTGTAGTAACCCCAGCTTGTCCTCCATTCCTTCCAATGCGGTTTAACACTCACGCACGGACACAGCGGAGGAGGAAAAGCATCATTTCTGGAAACGACCAATAACATCGGTCTGTATTTTGCCTGTCAAATCAGTTGGCAGTGTTGTCACTACCCCTTCCGCACTCTGAAATGTGGTTGTTTTGACCTTCAGGGCCACTGTACAAACCAGGGCCCTGTTCCATTAAGCAGGCTTACCAGTTGAACCAGGCTTATTTGCTAAGCCTGGCTTATTTTCCAGGGAATTCGTTCCATAAAGCAGGCTTGACCTAGTTCAAACTCAGTTACCACGGCAACTTATGCTGGCAGACTAGGGTTCACCAGGCTTAGTCTGACCTTTAGCCTGGTCCGGACCAGGCTAAAGGTCAGACTAAGCCTGAATTGCAGCTTATTCATGACACTTATCTGAAGTAAAATACATAAAAACTATATTATGTCTCCATTAATCACCATCAATAAAGTATTGAATAAAGTACATAATGAAATGTTCTTTTAAAGACTATTATTTCTTTTTACAATATTAAATATGAAACATTTTTCCTTTTCAGGATAGTAACCCAGATCAGAAGATCCACCCGTTACCCCGTTAATTTGGCCTAGCAGAGAGGCTATGTCATGCTAACAAGCAACACCAATGATGGAGACACAGAAGAAGATCTGAGTGATAAACAGATTGACTGTGATCTAAGAAGATCTGAAACGCTGGAACCTCATCAGAAACTGAAGGAGAAACACTGTGAATGTGAACTGTGGAGGAGATGGAGCAGGATGAAAAGGAGGAAGTGATGATGAGGTTTTGAGGAGAGGGAAATGACGAGATGAGAAGGTGAAGGAGGAAGTGATAAGGAAGAGCTGGAGGCAGAGGAGATGAGGAAGATGCGTTGAGAACAGGAAGGAGGAGGTGATGAGGATGAGCTGGAGGAAGAGGAGATAAAGAAGAGGTGAAGCGTTGAAGCTGGTCTGGTCTGGTTTGGTCTGGTCTGGTCTGGTCTCTGGTCTGAATTGGTCTGGTCTCTGGTCTGACCTGGTCTGGACTGGTCTCTGGTCTGGTCTGGTCTGGTCTGGTCTGGTCTGGTCTGGTCTCTGCTCTGGTCTCTGGTCTGGTCTGGTCTGGTCTGGTCTGGTCTGGTCTGACCTCATCTGATCTGATCTGATCTGACCTGCTCTGCTCTGGTCTGGTCTGGTCTGACCTGATCTGGTCTGACCTGGTCTGGTCTGACCTGGTCTCTGGTCTGGTCTCTGGTCTGGTCTGGTCTCTGGTCTGACCTGATCTGACCTGGTCTGACCTGGTCTGGTCTGGTCTGGTCTCTGGTCTCTGGTCTGGTCTGGTCTGGTCTCTGGTCTCTGGTCTCTGGTCTGGTCTGGTCTGGTCTGGTCTGACCTGGTCTGACCTGGTCTGGTCTGGTCTGGTCTCTGGTCTGGTCTGACCTGGTCTGACCTGGTCTCTGGTCTGGTCTGGTCTGACCTGATCTTGTCTGGTCTGGTCTGGTCTGGTCTCTGGTCTGGTCTGGTCTGGTCTGGTCTGGTCTGGTCTGGTCTGGTCTCTGGTCTGGTCTGGTCTGGTCTGGTCTGGTCTGGTCTGGTCTGGTCTGACCTGATCTTGTCTGACCTGATCTTGTCTGACCTGATCTTGTCCGACCTGATCTGGTCTGGTCTGACCTGGTCTGGTCTCTGGTCTGGTCTGGTCTGGTCTCTGGTCTGGTCTGGTCTGGTCTGGTCTGGTCTGGTCTGACCTGATCTTGTCTGACCTGATCTTGTCTGACCTGGTCTGGTCTGACCTGGTCTGGTCTCTGGTCTGGTCTCTGGTCTGGTCTGGTCTGGTCTCTGGTCTGGCCTGGTCTGGTCTGGTCTGGTCTGGTCTCTGGTCTGGCCTGGTCTGGTCTGGTCTGGTCTGGTCTGGTCTGGTCTGGTCTGACCTGACCTGGTCTGGTCTGGTCTGGTCTGACCTGGTCTGACCTGGTCTGACCTGGTCTGACCTGGTCTGACCTGGTCTGGTCTGGTCTGGTCTGGTCTGGTCTGGTCTGGTCTGGTCTGGTCTGGTCTCTGGTCTGGTCTCTGGTCTGGCCTGGTTTGGTCTGGTCTGACCTGGTCTGACCTGGTCTGGTCTGGTCTGGTCTGGTCTGGTCTGGTCTCTGGTCTGGTCTCTGGTCTGGCCTGGTCTGGTCTGGTCTGGTCTGGTCTGGTCTGACCTGACCTGGTCTGGTCTGGTCTGGTCTGGTCTGGTCTGGTCTGGCCTGGTCTGGTCTGGTCTGACCTGGTCTGACCTGGTCTGACCTGGTCTGACCTGGTCTGGTCTGGTCTGGTCTGGTCTGGTCTCTGGTCTGGTCTCTGGTCTGGTCTGGTCTGGTCTGGTCTCTGGTCTGGCCTGGTTTGGTCTGGTCTGACCTGGTCTGACCTGGTCTGACCTGGTCTGACCTGGTCTGGTCTGGTCTGGTCTGGTCTGGCCTGGTCTGGTCTGGTCTGGTCTGGTCTGGTCTGGTCTCTGGTCTGGCCTGGCCTGGTCTGGTCTGGTCCAGTGATTCATGAACTTTTAACACCTTTTAAGACTGCGCAGACACTCTAGCTGTGGCCTTCAGACGCAGCATGTTGATCTCAGCGTCCACAGAGTGTGAAATGACAGACACGTGAAGGTTCTGCTTCACTTCACTTGGTTTCTTTATTTTGGGAAGATTTCATATCATGAAACATCACAATTTTATCAAAGCAGTTTCCTAGTTGAAATTTCTGCCGATTAGCCACAATTCTAGAGATCTGCACTGATTCACTCTCATGGTTCTTGTTTCTGGGTCAATTACTGTATGGCAACAAAGAGAATGAAAACAACTCTATACAAACAGCATCTCTTCTTCTTCCTGGTATAAAAATAACTTCTAAGTGCTTCACACACTTTAATACTGTCGCTGCTCCGCTGTGTTCACAGCTCGATGGCGGCGCATCGTCAAACTGTCCACAAACAAACAAACAACAACAACAAGTCATACTCACCATCACCACTAGGAGGCGCAGCTGGCTTCCCACTGAAGGAGCTCATCACTTTAACTATGCGATCAGAAGTTGAAATCGACTGATATTCAACTACTAAAATAATCAACAATCAACAATGTCTCAATATCAATCAATAAGTAGATGTAAGCATCTAAAAACATTTTTTTGGAATGATTTTAACAAAATAAGTAAAAATTCACTGTTCACATCTTCTTAAATGTGAATATTTTCTGTTTTTTCAGGCTCTGTGACTGTTGAGATGACAGAAAAGACACCAGTCACAATTTTCATGGTTATTGTCTCATTTTTTGAACCAAACAACTAATCAATTGACAGGAGGTGTGAGGTTAAAGTTCAACCTGACTCCCCTCAGACAGAAGAACAGGACAGTTACTATCTAAACAGTTAACAGGAGCAGGAAGCTCCACACATGCTCATCATAACTAAAGATTCCAGATTTATAAGTTTGGCGAGCTGAGGAAAAAGGCCACAAATAATGTAATGATGATCCATGGAAAGAAACTACCAGAAAAAAAAACACAAAATACACAAACCGATCAATGCCACTGATGACATCATCATTCATCTGAACAAGTGATTGAGGTGAAGGTGGAGGAGACAAAGCTGAAGCTGGAGTTTGTCTGAGGAGCCGCCATCATCGAGGTGTGTTCACGCCATCCTGTGACCCCGCCCCTGCTAAGGTCACCCAGCCTTAGCCCCACCCCATTTCTAACCATATTGAGCCAATCAGAACCTGAGAAGCCAGTAAAGCAGTTTGGTGTGAAGGTGTCCCAGCTCTTCTAGAAGACACCGTAGCCGTCACTGTGGCGCGCGGTCACGGCAAAGGCGGGGTAGCCATCGTAGGTGGTGTAGGCGGTGAGGTCCTGACCCAGAGACACCGCCTGCTTCAGCTGGGACGCCACCGCCGACGGCGCCGGGCTGGCCAGCGTGTAGCCTGCAGGGACACAGCAGGCTGCAGAGGTTAGCTAGCGGCCAGCGACGAGCCGTGGACCGCAGAGGTTAGCTAGCGGCCAGCGACGAGCCGTGGACCACAGAGGTTAGCTAGCGGCCAGCGACGAGCCGCGGATCGCAGAGGTTAGCTAGCGGCCAGCGACGAGCTGCGGATCGCAGAGGTTAGCTAGCGGCCAGCGACGAGCCGCGGATCGCAGAGGTTAGCTAGCGACCAGCGACGAGCCGCGGACCGCAGAGGTTAGCTAGCGACCAGCGACGAGCCGCGGATCGCAGAGGTTAGCTAGCGACCAGCGACGAGCCGCGGACCGCAGAGGTTAGCTAGCGGCCAGCGACGAGCCGCGGATCGCAGAGGTTAGCTAGCGACCAGCAACGAGCCGCGGATCGCAGAGGTTAGCTAGCGACCAGCGACGAGCCGCGGATCGCAGAGGTTAGCTAGCGACCAGCGACGAGCCGCGGACCGCAGAGGTTAGCTAGCGGCCAGCGACGAGCCGCGGACCGCAGAGGTTAGCTAGCGACCAGCGACGAGCCGCGGACCGCAGAGGTTAGCTAGCGGCCAGCGACGAGCCGCGGACCGCAGAGGTTAGCTAGCGACCAGCGACGAGCCGCGGACCGCAGAGGTTAGCTAGCGGCCAGCGACGAGCCGCGGACCGCAGAGGTTAGCTAGCGGCCAGCGACGAGCCGCGGACCGCAGAGGTTAGCTAGCGGCCAGCGACGAGCCGCGGACCGCAGAGGTTAGCTAGCGGCCAGCGACGAGCCGCGGATCGCAGAGGTTAGCTAGCGGCCAGCGACGAGCCGCGGACCTTAGAGGTTTGCTAGCGGCCAGCGACGAGCCGCGGACCGCAGAGGTTAGCTAGCGGCCAGCGACGAGCCGCGGACTGCAGAGGTTAGCTAGCGGCCAGTGATGAGCCTTTGCCATTGACTTTACAAAGAAGATGATTTGTATTTGTATTGTATTGTAATGATCCGAGCAAATAAACATAGAAAGCACAATGATTGTTTTGAGCTTTTATGGACAATGAGAAGCAGGAAACAGATCAGAGGGCTGAAAAAAAGAAAAAAAATCTGAAAAAAGATTCATTTTGCCAACAAGAATGCAGAAACAGTTTTGAGGCTTTATATTAGTGATTATCCGTTGTTACACCTGTACCTAAACACTCTCAGTTGTGAACATCGAGCCAAGTCAGTGACTAGTTACCAAAAACCTCTGAGATGCCCTGTTGTGTTACTGACATGAGGGGGCGCTCTGGTGGCGCGGTCGGAAAGTATTTTTCCCATCATTCCAACACCACATGGATGCAGCGGAACAAGACACAATGATAATAATAAAAATAAAGAATGAAATCACAGAGCCGACTGATGCTGACCGGTCCTAATGGGTGTTACTGGTGTTAGAAGACGTTTGTTAGTGCACAGTGAGGAGTTAGTGGCTGGGTACGGACCTTCACATACCTGGGAAGGCTACTGAGGCCACCGCGGCGGCAGTAGCACAGCCGGCCTCCGCGGCGCCCTCTGTCTGCAGGCTGAGCGTCTGCAGCGTGTGCTCGGCGGCGTGGAGCTTAGCTTCCTCCACGGCGGCACAGAGCTTCGCAGGCGTGAAGGGGTGTCTGCACAGACGGAGCACGGCATGCACACCTCAGTGTTCCACACTAACACACAGGGACCTCAAGTGTCTGAGATACTGCAGTAGTTCAGCCTTTTTCACTAGAAAGCTGTGATAACTACTCGCTTTTAAGGTTTTCCCTTTAGCAAATATGTCTGTCTCCATTTAACTAGCAGTAACCAGCAGCTCATCTTTCACTCACTAAACAGTCTCAGTTTGTCATTTAATCTATAGATACAACCAGACCTCAGATCAGCTGAAGGAACAAAGCAGAATCCATAAAACCAAAGAATTAAGTTCAGTAATTTCTGATTCTGATTCTTGAGTGATTCTCTAGAAACACTCCAGACTAGTTACAACCAGATGTTAAACAGTCAGACTGTCTGGACAGAGCTGGACACCAACTACAACTTAATATCTCAGAGAATCAGGATCCAGACTTTTTTTAATGCCTTCATTTTCTAAATATTGATTTCTCAGATTTTAATTTGGATTGGACCCAGTGTGACCCCCAGTGTTTCCAGTCCCTGATGTCGGCGGCTCAGACATGAAGCTCTTACATGTTGGGGTTCTGAGAGGCCAGAGCTGGGATGGTGATCTTGTAGAGGAACAGCTGTCTCTGGTCTGGACCAATGGCAGAGTGGAGCTGGTAGACCGGCTGACCCCAGTTATTCTTCTGACACAGCTCCTCCAGAACCTGACACACACACGCACGCACACACACGCACACACACACGGACCATCACACCATATGCTGTTCATCTCCTCATGTTTTCATGAATTAGGTTTAGTGTAGTTCTTGTTCTCTTCTCTGTTATAATGTAAGTGGACCTATGTTGTTGTAGAAAAATGAATTGAATTAATAGTGTAATTAATTAGTGTGTGTGTGTGTGTGTGTGTGTGTGTGTGTGTGTGTGTGTGTGTGTGTGTGCTACCTGTGGAGCAGGCTTGATGGCCGCAGCCTTCAGGCTCATGGCTGCAGGGTTCATGGGGGTGAGCTCCATGCCTGGCAGCAGGTCGTACAGCTTCTCCTCCGTCTGTTTGTCCGTCTTCAGGCCGTAGGAGGCGCCGCCACCGCCTCGACCCATGGCGCCGACCCCCGCAGTGTAGGCCAGGTAGCCCCGCCCCCCCAGCCCCCGCACCCCGGCAGCCCCTACAGGTACAGTCATGTAAATTTCTACAGGAGACCGAAAAGGCAGTGAAATCAATCAAATCACCAGAAATCAACCAGAAGAATAATCACACAATGATTCAGTCAGAGCAGCAGGTGCAGCTGGACCATTCTGTCTGAGCGACTCAGTTCTTTCTGTTTCACTTTTCTGAAGCTTTTTGACGTTTGTTCTCATTCATCGGAGGAAAGGTTTGAGTTTGATTGAGTCGTTGATGACTAGTGATTCTGGAACAGTCGAAAGGTTCAAGTGATCTTGAGTCTTGGTCATCAGTTCCAGGTGAAGTGACCATCCTGAAGCCCCTCCCCCTGCCCCTCCTGTCACATGACACAGTTTGAAGTGAGTTTGTGACTGCAGGTTTAACTGACTTCACCTCTTGGAGGCTCAATCATATGTAGCTAACAACTTAACTTAGCTAGTGCTAGCTTCGTGTTGGTTTGTCTCAAGCTAACTCTGAAATAGGACATTTCGCTGCTGTCCTTCCTTAGCAGATGCTGCGTCTAACGCGATCAGTCCCATATGAAAGTCCCGCCTCTCAGTAGACAGGAAGTGTTTTTTGCTAATTCAGAGCTAAAATATCCAGATATTAGTGGGAAGGAGAAAACACCTCTGACTCTACATGAAGACATGCAACCCTGGAACCTATTGGGAAACGTTCCTCAGCTGCGATTGGTCGGTTGCTGTCTGGGGGAGGGATTTAGTGAATGGTCATTTTACCAGGACACGATATCAGGTTTCTGTTCCGTCCAGTGAACGTTTTTCTATTTATGTAATAGATGTTTGATTACGTTCACGATGTTCCACAGATGTTGTGACAGATGCTGTGACAGATGTTGTGACAGATGCTGTGACAGATGTTGTGACAGATGCTGTGACAGATGCTGTCCCCTGGCGGAGCCTTGTCCTCACCTCTGACTGATGGTGTCCGGATCAAACCTCGACCTCCAACGTGAGCTTTAGTCGCCGGGAAGCGGAACTGACCTGGAACGGCAGCGTAGGCCTGGGGGGCGTAGAACACCGGGGGGCCGAGGTAAGCTGCCGAGGGGTCGTACACCTGGAGGAGGACAGAGAAGATGAAGGACCATCATCAAGACAAACGTCACTGCTGCTCCAGGAGAGCCTTGGCCTTCTCTGACCTTCAGTTACGTTGCCTTGACATCTGGACTCAGATGAGGAAGCGAATGAAGACAGATCAGATCACGTGAGCTCTGAGCTCCAGGGTTAGGGTTAGGGTTATCGGAGGGGGGGGGGGGGTCAGGGGGAAGTCAGGGGGGAGTCAGGGGGAGTGGGGGGGGGGGGTCTTCAGGCTTCAGGACCAGCCTGAAACTGGCAAACATCATCAACCTTCATGAGCTCTCAGGAATCTGAACTTTTGAACCTTTTGACTATATCATGAGGTTCTTCATGAATCTTCTCTCATTTCTTTGACTTTGTGAAACTCCAGACTGGGCCCAGTCTCCTGGCTGCTCAGGAGTTTGGGGTGGGGTCTCGTACCTGTCCCAGGGCGTAGGCACCATAGTCGGCCTGCAGCATGGAGCCCCCCCGGCCCCCGGTGCCTCTGGTGTAGCGGACGTAGCTGTCCT
>CM055207.1:298212-300712 GCA_029224185.1 Karalla daura | reverse complement strand
CTGGTCCTTCGTCCCTGGTCCCTGGTCCTGGTTCTGGTTCTGGTCCGGTCCTGGTCTGTGTGTGTGTGTGTTTGTTTGTGTGTGAGTGTGTGTGTGAGTGTGTGTGAGTGTGTGTGTGTATGTGTGTATGTGAGTATGTGTGCGTGTGTGTGTGAGTGTGTGTGTGTGTGTCTATGATTTCACTGTGAACTGAATAATCCCCCCAGGTTGAAGGAGATGATGGAGGAGGCCAACCTGGACAATGACTTCATGAGGAACCTGGAGCTGTCTCAAATCCAGGAGGTGATGGACTGTATGTCCCCAGTGGACTATGGCAGGGACGCCATCATCATCCAGGAGGGGGACGTGGGCTCCCTGGTCTACATCCTGGAAGGCCAGAGAACACATTTCCTGGTCCAATACTGGTCCTGGTCTTGATTCTGGTCTGGTCTGGTCCTTGTCCTGGTCCTTGTCCAGATCCAGCAGGAGCCTGCCAGAGGGGGTGAGCAGGTCCTATCAGATCATGCTGCCCAGACAGGTGCAGTGTGTGTGTGTGTGTGTGTGTGTGTGCGTGTGTGTGTAATCTATGTCTGGACTGAGCAGCAAGGGTGTGATTCAGACTTTAATCATCAAAGTGATTTCTTAGTCGTGTGGCTGGAAGCACACACACACACACACAAGCATATCATCCATCCAATGCTGGACCATTTGATTTTAAGCATTTTACATTTACATATTGTATTTATTTAGACTAATTTCTCTCTCCCTCTTTCTCTCTCTCTCTCCTACAGTACCTTGCTCGCCCAGCAGGGTAGGTGGAGGTGAGTAAGGACGGCGTGAAGCTGTGCACCATGGGACCTGGCAAAGTGTTCAGAGAGTTGGCCATCCTCTACAACTGCACCCGCACGGCCACCGTCCAGAGTGAGTGAGTGAGTGAGTGTGTGTGAGTGAGTGAGTGAGTGAGTGAGTGAGTGAGTGTGTGTGTTGAATGTGTTTAGTGTGTTGAGCAGTTGCCTGGCAACAGCCTCCATCCAGCCTGTGAAGTTGTGGCAGCAGCATCAGGTTCCTGGCATTTGTTTCCGTTTGCTGAAGCTTCTCCTCTGTTACCTTCATATTAACACACACACATACGCACACACACACTGCAGCTGCTCGCATCAGTTCACCTCGAGCCAATGGGCAAACAGGAATCACTGTACAAGTGACACAGCTGCTTCCTGTGTGTGTGTGTGTGCACGTGTGTGTGGGAATGGGATCACATTCAATCATCTTCTTCCTCCCTGACCTTTGACCTCCACCCCCAGGGAGTCATCCATTGTGTTTTGAATAATCAATCAGAAGTTTGAAAACACACACACACTCACTCACTCACTTACACACACACACACAGACATACACATACATCATCCTCCGTCAGGCTCACTGTGTCCCTGCGTCTCCGTAGCAACAGATGGCAGCAGCCCATAAAGCAAACTAGGATAAAACACACACAGACACACACACAGTGCAGTAGTAGTCCTGATGCTGTGTAAGAAACAGATGGGACACAACATAATATACACAGCACATAGAACACAGATCCCAGGATGTGGTCAAGGAGAACCTTGGTTCTGACAGGTTCTGGTTTGTCCCTCTCAGAGGAGACGCTCAGTAAACTGGCGGACATCCTGGGCGAGGTGAGCTCCTCCTCCCCCCACCACCTTTCCTTCTTCTTCTCCGTCTTCTTCTCTTCTTCTTCCCCTTCTTCTTCTCTGTGCAGACTCAATATGAGGAGGGTGACGTCATCATCAGACAGGGAGCACATGGGGACACCTTCTACATCATCAGCAAGGATAAGGTAACACACCACATTCATCTGATCTGGACTGGTCTGGTCCGGACTGGTCTGGTCAAGACTGGTCTCCAGGTGAAAGTGCCCCAGGAGTACACCAATCAGGAGCAGACCCACCTGAGGGAGCTGAACAGAGGAGACTGGTTTGAGAGCGCTGCAAGGGTGAGATGACCTTTAGCTGACCTCTGACCTTTAGATGACCTCTAACCTTTACCCATCAGTAATATCTGAATATGTTCAACTGGCACAAAGGAAACAAGATTTCACTTCCACAATAAAATGAATGATTCACACACAAACACACCCATCATTGTGAATCATTTGCTATTTGTATGTAATATATATTTGTATGTATTATGTATCTTTCCTCAGGGAAGATGTCAGAACGGCGAATGTCATCGCTGCCGAGGCCGTGACCTGCCTGGTCATTGACCACAAGCAAGGACACCCCCCCCCCCCCACCCCCCCCCACCCCCCCCACTCACACACACACTTCCACCTGCTGGTCTCTGACATAGCTGCAGTCTGACATGTGGGTGTGTGTGCTGATTGGTTGTCTGCTCCTCTCAGCTCCTTCAAGCATGTGATTGGTGGATTGGATGAAGTGTCGAACAAACGATACGAGGATGCAGAGGCCAAAGCTAAGTATGTTCCACCTCTGCACGCAGAGGTCAGAGGTCACAGCCACCT
>CM055207.1:275000-298112 GCA_029224185.1 Karalla daura | reverse complement strand
GTTGTTTCCTGCTCCTTTGAGGAGACAGAGGGAGCAGATCAGCAGCCTCCCTGTGCCTCCTTCCTCCTCTCCCCCCTCCTCCTCCCCCATCACCTCCTTCTCCATCCACACCTCCAAGAAGTTCCCATTCTTCCACGTGGTGCGATGCTGCAGGTAACTGAGAGGCTCAGAGCTCTGAGGGAATTCATCTCATTTAGTTTATGTAGGATTCAGCTCACACACACACACACACACACACACACACAAACACACACACACACACACACACACACACACACACCCACACACACACACACACACACACACTTCACATGCAGCATGAGGCAAACGGACACTGTGGTCAGTGAACACCTCTCTGCGTGTTGCCTTCAGGTACGAGGTGGAGAACGTGTTCTTCTCCAGCCTGAAGCTCGATGACTTCAACATCGTAGCCACGCTGGGGGTGGGAGGCTTCGGACGCGTCGAGCTGGTACGACATCATCACACACACACACACACACACAGTGTGAGTGTGTCAGTATATGTGTGTGTGCATCAGTGTGTGTGTGTGTATTAGGGTTTGCGTGTGTGTGTGTATACTAGAGTTGTTGTGTGTGCATCAGTGTGTGAGTGCGTGTATTAGTGTGAGTGCATGTGTATTACTGTGGGTGAGTGTGTGTGTATTAGTGTGTGTCCTCTGGTATTTGCAGGAACTTTCCAGTAACATATCAGTGCAGGTAACTGGAAACCAGTCGTCATGTGATGAGGAGGGCAACAGAGCTCCAGTTGGAACCAAAATAACCATGAGAACCAGAGTGACATAACGACCCCCCCCCCCCCCCCCCCCACACCCCCTCCCCACCCCCAAACACACACACACACATACAATCACACACACACACAGACACACCTGGAGCCTGTCTGGGGGGGGTTGGGGCACTGAAGGTCGGGGGGGAACCCTGAGGAGGGTTTGCCCAAAAACAGGAAGGAATCCCCAGCTGGAGCTCCCAGAATGCACCTAGCTATATATAGAGACTGAGTCAGAGCCAAAACCTGATCCCTGGAAAAACTGGACCTCTGACCTCTCTGTGCATGCGTGCTTGTGTGCATGCATGCGTGTGTGTGTGTGTGCAGGTGCAGCTGAGGAGCGAGGAGGTGAAGACGTTTGCGATGAAGATCCTGAAGAAGCGGCACATCGTGGACACGCGGCAGCAGGAACACATCCGTTCTGAGAAAGACATCATGACGGAGGCTCACTGCGACTTCATCGTCAGGTTAGACTCCTCTGCCTCAGCTGCACCTCCTCCACCACCTCCAACTGCACCACCTGGAGTGCAGTTGCAGTGGAGTTTCTAAGGAACCTCACCTGGCTGAATGTAGTGCTTCCCCCTGTCTTTCATTAATATAGAAGCTATGAGCTCTGGTTCAATCAGAGTCAGTTCTACATCCTGTTTGCAACTGTGGGAATAATACACTCTGTTCCTGCTCCGATCTGGCTCCTTTCATGCTGATCTGGCAACCACACGTAGGCTGGACTCTGATTGGCTGACTCTACTGCCACTCACAGGAATGATCACATGACTTTATGCTCCTTGCAACTTTTGCATCTTTGGGGGTTTTAGTTTTGCAGTCTCACTAGTTTCCTTGTCGTAAGATGTGCTGTCTTTCAAAATAAAAGCATTGGAAAGCAACCGCTGAGTCTGAGTGCTAATTGGTCTATTTGCAGGCTCTACCGCACCTTCAGGGACAGGAAGTACCTGTATATGCTGATGGAGGCGTGTCTCGGGGGAGAGCTTTGGACCATCCTGAGGGACAGGTATGTCCTCAGAGCTGGTTCAGTCCTTCTGGGTTTCTGTGTCTCTGGATTGTCTCAGTCCGGCCTCTCTTGGTTTCAGAGGCGCCTTCGAGGACTCCACCACCAGGTTCTACACAGCCTGTGTGGTCGAGGCCTTCTCCTACCTGCACGCCAAAAGTATCATCTACCGGGACCTGAAGCCTGAGAACCTGATTCTGGACAGCCGTGGATACGCCAAACTGGTCGGTCCTGGTCTGCACAGGAACCAGGAACTGTTTGCGCCTGACCTGACCCTGACTCGCCTTCCTCCCCTAGGTTGACTTTGGCTTTGCCAAGAAGATTGGTGTCTGCAAGAAGACCTGGACCTTTTGTGGAACTCCAGAATATGTAGCCCCTGAGATCATCCTGAACAAAGGTCACGATGTGTCCGCAGACTACTGGTCCTTGGGAGTCCTTATGTATGAGCTGCTCACAGGCAGGTGTGTCCAGCAGGGTATGACAGAGTCCCTCAGGGTGCAACAGTGTCCTGCAGGGCACCCAGTAGAGTCCTGCAGGATCCTGTATGGGTCGAGCAGAGTCCTGTAGAGTCCAGTAGAGACCAGTAGAGTCTTGCAGGGTCCTGTAGCGCCCAGTAGAATTCTGCAGGGTTCTGTAGGGTTCTATAGGGTCCAATAGAGACCAATAAAGTCCTACAGGGTCCTGTAGGGTCCTGTAGGGTTCTGCAGAGTCCTTTAGGGGCCAATTGAGTCCTGCAGGGTCCTGTAGGGGCAAATAGAGTCCTGCAGGGTTATACTCAGGTTTTCAGTGCCTCTGTGTATCTCCAGTCCTCCATTTTCAGGTACAGACCCAATGAAGACCTACAATATCATCCTGAGAGGCATTGACATGATCGAGTTCCCCAAGAAGATCACAAAGAATGCTGCCAACCTCATCAAGAAGCTCTGTAGGTAGGTGGCGCTGTGGACCTGAGCGTCCATCCAATCAGAGGCCACTGCTCCACCTGAGTCCTAATGTGTGTGTGTGTGTGTGTGTGTGTGTGTGTGGACAGGGACAGTCCCTCAGAGAGACTGGGAAACCTGAAGAATGGAGTCAAAGACATCCAGAAGCACAAGTGAGTGGCAGGAGCTGATCTACACCTGAGCAGCTGCTACAAACCAAGGGCAGGAACACTCACTGCTGTGTGTGTGTGTATGTGTGTAGGTGGTTTGAAGGTTTCAACTGGGATGGTCTGAGGAAGGGAACCCTGGCTCCGCCCATCATGCCTCAGGTGAGTGGAGACCAAACTATCTTTGGCATGTTAGTTTGTGAGTCTCTTCCTTTCTGGTTCTGATGGTCTGCTCTGGGTCCAGGTCTCCTCTGCAACCGACACCAGTAACTTTGACAGCTTTCCTGAGGACAGTGAGGAGCCCCCACCAGATGACACCTCCGGCTGGGACTACAACTTCTAGTCTGGCTCCATGCTGGACCCTCAGCTTGACTCCTCTCAGGTGCAGACCTGAGAGGAACGAGCAGGACGCATGCTGACCTCAGACTGCTCTGGACCCGGTGGACCTGTCCTAGTCCTAGTCTGGACCCGAGCCTGTGGCTGAGCAGTCTGGGTCTCTGGGTGGTGGGTAGGACTCTGGAGGCAGCAGATGGACTTCAAGATGGTCGTGGTCTGGGTGGCCTGTAGACCTTGCCTTCAGTGAAACCTGCTCCCATGATCCAGCAGAAACTAACTGACATCGGACAGGTCACTGTGATGCCTTCACTTATCCTCTCATTGTGGGAAGTTTGGCCTTTGCCCTAGTCAATTGGACGCTTTTCTACTCTGACACCCTTCTTTTCATTCTTCTTTCATCTTTTCTTCATGTTGGGATTTCAATCAAAGCATGAGATGTTCTGCTCCATGTATTTGCACATTCATGTTCTCTCCTCTAAACATAACGAGCCAATCAGGGCGCAGGATTTAGGGTCATGACGTCATCTTCCAGAAATGTGGCCACTGATTAGTTGAACACAATCCTGCCGGGAGGTCTCAGGTGTTTCAGGTATTTGCAAGCTGATTGTTTGGACCAGAAGAAGAAGTATTCACGTTCTCATTGATTGTTACTGATGAAGTGTAGTTGATGATGTCACTGGTTTATTTGTATATACATGGAATATAGTGGTGGACAATGTGTCAGCGGGTGTAGGTCATTATTATTATTTTTATTATATTCTTCTTATTATTATTATTAATACTACAGCCGTTTACGATTACTGCTATGTTGCCAATAATGTTGTTGTATTATTGTTCTGATGCTGTGGGTTGGTTGCAACTTTGTGGATCTGACTGTTAAAGACGTTTTAGAAGCAATTTAACAATAAAAACCTCTGCAAACCTTGTGTGTGTGTGTGGGGGGGGGTGGGTTACAGCATGAAGCCCACAGGTGTTCAGATGTTCATTACCGGACGATGAAGATGGTCTCAGCCTCAGCTGATCACCATTTTCCTGCTTTGTTTCCTTCCTCATCCTCAGTACGATCGGCTTCATCATGTGATGTCACTGGAGAAACTGCATGTTCAGCAGGAGGTGTGAGGAGATGCACGTTGCTGAGCCTCCTCCTTTCCTGTTCTTCCACCTCACCCTGCTCCTCTTCTTACCTCACTCCCTCCTTCTTTTCCTCCTCTTCCCTATTTATGAATGAGATGTGAGCTCAAGCACACAGTGATGTCATCACTGAGCCCCTCCCCCACTGCTGCGGGAAAAACCTCACGATCAGAGAGAGAGAGAACGTCCTCGTGCGTCCCCCCCCCCCCCAAGCCTGAGGATGAGTAATCCATGGAGGGAGGGAGGGAGAGAGAGAGAGGGAGAGAGAGGGAGAGAGGAGGGAGGGTCCAGCAGCAGCAGCAGCAGCAGCAGCAGCATCTTCGTCCTGATCAACATCCACATTCTCGCTCAGCCCCTTCCCATGGTGCAGGCTAATTCCTGTTGGTCCATGCTGAGACAGGAGGAGGATATTAGCTTCTGCAGACAGCGGCTCTGGATAATCACTGGAGTGGACACTGGTACACACTGAACTAGGGAGGAGTGACAACAGGCTGTGACTAATGTCTGGAGCTGCAAGATGAGCTGGAGGCATCATGGCTGGTTTTAGTGGATGGGACCTGACTAGTTGCTGGATGGGAGAGTGACTGTGGGGAAAGACTACATCCTGAGCAGCCTGGAGAAGGGTAATCTCTGGACTGTGTGTGTGGCATGTTCTGCTTCTGCCTGCAGAGCCCCCTGCTGAAGCTCCAGGCCCTGGAGGTGGAGGTTGGGTCCCCACTGGGCCCGTCTCCAGAGGAGAGCCCCCCAGCTCTGGGCAGCAAGGACTGGAGGAGCCCCCCACCAGAGAAGGAGGCCAGGACTCAGGCACTGTGCCACCAGGACCCCACCCCAGGACACAGCAATCCCCCCGGTACACACACACACACACACACACACACATACACACATACATCTGTGTGTCTGCCCCCCAGGCTGAAGCAGCAGGACAGGAACAGACCCAGGAACAGAGTCATCGTGCAGGAGTACTTGATAGGACAGCAGAGGGTCAGAGGTCAGTGGAGGTTCATGCGTCCTGTTCTCTGTCTCCTTAGACCTGCTCCCTGCCCTCTGCAGACCTCCGCCGCCCCCCCTCCCCGTAGACTCAGTGCTGCCCCCCAGCCCCCATCTCTCCCCCCAGAGTAGCAGCCCTGGAGGAGATGCAGCAGGAGCAGGAGGAGCAGGAGGAGGTGCCCTGCTGCAGCTACTGGCAGGGGGCCCTTCCCCCCTCCCCTCTCCCCGTTGCTCCAGCCACAGCCTGAGGTTCAACTCTGACCCCGACACAGCGCCATCACCGCCCTGCAGCCAGCAGTACATGCTGTGAGTCTGACACCTGTTCACCTGAACGCAACATAACTAGACGAATGAACACATCACACCTGGACACGTCACACCTGGACACCTGAATGCATCACTTGGCTATCTGAACACCTGTCGGTTTGTCTGTCTGTCTCCTTGCCTGTTTGTGTATGTGTGTGTGCAGGTGCCGGGGGCGGGACTTCAATGAGGCCCAGGTGGATGTGGCTCCGCCCTCAGTTGCGTTCCTCAGCCGACAGATCCAAAACCTGAAGAAGAAGGTTCGCAGGTTCGAGGAGCAGTTTGAGCAGGAGATGAACTACAAGGTGAGGCAGCAGGAGAGCACAATTAGCAACATGCTAACAGCATGCTAAACTAAGCAGTCACAGCAGAAATTCAGCCTGGTGTTTGTACAAGCTCAAAGACAAACTAGACATCAGCGCATTAAAGCACCTAGCTAAGCTTCAAATCAGCGTTAGCTTAGCTTTAGCTTAGTTCACCTAGCTTTACTTCAGCTCCAGCTCAGTGTTATGGGAGGAATGTTTGTTGTGTGGATCTGACGTGGATGCTCTGATGTTTCTCAGCCGTCTCACAACGATAAATACTCAAACCCAGAGATGGTCCGAGTGATGAGCGAACTGGCCAAAGCTCGGAAGCAGCTCAAAGGTAACAACTACTGACAGCATGGCATCCAATCAGAGGCTCTGCTCAGGTCAGGGGAAATGAGTGACGGAAATAACCATTCACCTCCGTCCTCCTCAACTCTCCCACTGAGCCATACAATCCATACTGGATACCAGAGAATAACCTGGCCATACTAACCAGGTAAACACAGTCTACTGGTCCAGTTAATGTGACTCTCTCCTCTGTGAGGCTCCCCTGTCAATCACATGGTCCCGCCCACATTCATTCATTTCTTAAAGCTCTGATATCTTATTAATCAGGGAATTATTTGCTGATCGACCTCCATATTACACGCTGGCACAGGAAACTTTAGCTGTTGAAGCCGGTGTGAGTTATGAAACGTTCATCTACGTTCATCTTTTATATACAGTCTGTGAGTGGCGCCCTATCAAGGTCTTAAACCTCTATGGTATGTGTGTGTGTGTGTGTGTGCCAACTGCAGAGCTGCGGCTGCGCCAGTCGGTGTTTGAGTCCCAGGAGGAGGACGCAGCAGAGAGCAGGTGCAGCTCCGGCCTGCAGGGGGTGCTAGAGCGCAGCCCGACGCTGGAGGAGACTGTGGAGTCTCTGTTCAGACGTCTGAAGGAGAAGAGACGAGATCTGAACCTGCCAGACAACGTGAAGGTCAGAGAGACCCATAGTCAGCGGTGTGGACTGCACAGGATAACTCTCACCTCTGTGTGCGTGTGTGTGTGTGTAGGAGATGACTCAAGCTCAGATGGTCCTAGAGAAGATCACATTGCAGAAATGTCTCTTGTACTTTGAGAGTCTGCACGGACGACCGGTGAGTCCAGGACCTGGTGACTCTGTGTCTCTGTGTCCTCTCAACTTCAACTTTATTTGTTCTAAGTGTCAGTTCATAACAGCCGTTATCTCAGGACACTTTACACAGAGAGCAACAACATGTCCACAGTGAACACCCCCTGTCCTTAGACCCTCACAAAGGCTGAGGAACAACTCCCAAGAAAAACCCTGACAGGGGAAACACGGAGAAACCTCAGAGAGAGACAGAGGAGGAGATCCTCCCCCAGGAGGACAGGGGGACAGAGGAAGACAGTACTGATGGCTAACAGTCCACTTTATAGATAAATCAGAAGTTGAACCAGTCCAGAACAGAAACCTGGAAGAGCCGGGTTGAGGGACAGAGTCCTGGATCCAGCTCAGCATCTATGGAATATGGAGGGAAGAAAGCACAGACACTCTGGGGACGCACAGTCCCTGGTCCATAGGTTAGTCCTGCACAGTCAGGAATAGGAAAGGAGAGGGAGAAGTGGAGGTGGAGGAGGTGGAGGAGGAGGTAGATAGAGGGAACGTGAACCCGATCCACACCCACAGAGAGAGCGGAGAAGATAGAGCTCAATGTGCCGGGGACCCCAGCAGACTCAACCTAGAGCAGCTTATCTAGGATTGTAGGTCTATGTGTAGGCTCTGTCAAAGAGGAGGGTTTCTAACCTCCTCCTGAAGGTAGAGAGGGTGTCTGCCTCCAGGACTGAGACTGGGAGATGGTTCCACAGCAGAGGGCCTTGGTAGCTGAAGGCTCTGGCTCCACATCTAGACTTAGAGATTCTTGGAACCGTGCTCTGAAGGAGCTGCAGAGTTCTCAGCGACCTGTTGGAGCAGTAGAGAGGTGCAGCAGTAGAGAGGTGCAGCAGTCTCTGTGTCTGTGTCTGTCTCTGTGTCTGTGTCTCTGTGTTGTGTCTCTGTGTTGTGTCTCTGTATCTGTATCTCTGTATCCGTGTCTCTGTGTCTGTCTCAGGGGACGCAGCAGGACCGCAGCCTGGTGAAGCCTCTGTACGACAGATACCAGATGATCAAACGTCTGCTGTGTGCCAGCCCGACCATCACCACCATCGTGAGACACACACACACACACACACACATTTATATATATATATATATGTATATATATATATATATATATATATATATATTCTTTTTACATCCACATGAACTCCCCTGACAGCCTGTGTCCTTCAGGAGGAAGAGGACGGCTCTGAGGAAGAGTCCATAAGCTCTGCCTCCCTGCAGCCACTTCCTGTCCCGCCCCCTTTGTTCTGTGACAGCGAGCGAGACGGAGACCCCGCCTTTGTGTCGCCGCTGGACGAAGTGAAGGAGCAACACACATCCGGGGTCAGCATGGCCACCCTGCACGCTGCCTCCAGGTGTGTGTGTGTGTGTGTGTGTGTGTGTGTGTGTGTGTGTGTGTGTGTGTGTGTGTGTCTGACCCGTGTCCTCCTCCTCGTGCAGGTCGCAACTGCTTCAGTGCCTGCGGGAAACGAGGGGAGAGAAGAAGACAAGACGCAAAACTCTGAGGGAATTTGAGGACGAGTTTTACCGACAGACTGGAAGGTGAGAGAGAGATGTGTGTGTGTGTGTGTGTGTGTGTAATAGAGAGAGGGAGACAGGTGTCAGAAACACAGATGTGTGTGAGACTGTAGAAGTGTCCAGGTGTGTCCTCTGAGGGTTAGGTGATGATGATGATGAACTCAGCAGAGGCTTTCAGACTGCCTCCTCTGACCTCTCCTGCCTCCTCTGCCTTCTCCTCTTCTCTACCTTCTCCTCCCTTCTCCTCCCCTCTGCACTCTCCTCTCTCCACTCTGACCTCTGACCTGTAACCCCTGACCTGTCCAGGGTCTGTCAGAAGGAGGACCGGACCATGATGAAGCAGGAGTACCAGGAGTACAAGCAGCTGAAGGCCAAGCTGCGTCTGCTGGAGGTTCTGCTCAGCAAGCAGGACGTCCCCAACACCATGTGACAGGAAGTAGCTCAGCCACCACCTTGCGTTACGGTTCTGTGCACTTCCTGTCAGTGAGTCCAGCTTCACCAAGCCTGAAGAACCTGGTCAAGAACTTCAGACCTCAGCTGCTCTGCGGTCAGGAGCAGGATCTACAGAGCTCCTCACAGTCCTGTAGGTTCTCCTCTGGACCAGGACCAGGACAGACCCTTGGCGCTGTCTGTGGCAGCAGTGAGAGGTCAGAGGTCGCCAGCAGTAGAAAACCCTCTGAATTCCTCTGAGTCCAGTCCGACCCTGTCCCCCTCCTTCAGTCTCCAGGACCAAACCCTCCCATGCACTGAAGATGAATCAGTGCTTTTCTGTGCCAGTGAAATCTTCTGATATTTAACATCTCTGTGTTTCCTCATCCAGCTCCCCATCACCTCCCCACTTTGTTTACACAGTGTGCGTTAGTGATGAAGCTGCTCCTCCTCCTCTCCAGACCCAGGACCAGCTCCACTATTCATCATTTCATTTTTCTTGTTCGTGACTTATTAAAAGTCTAATATCACACACAGCTTCTACAGCCATGATTGACAGTCCTAGTCCCACCCCCTCCCTCCCCAGGAGTCTCAGAGGAGTTGTTGTGAATGTCAGGCGGGGAGTCACTGTGACGGTCATATAGACCAGAAGCGATGAGTGAGCTCCTCAGATTAGGGCTGAACTCACCACCACTTCCTGTCCACGCTTTGCACCTGGAACACCTGAGACTCCTGGAAACATCCAGGACACCTGAGCTTCTTGTTTCATCAGCAACCTCCTGTTGTCTGTGATGGCCAATCACAGGTGTCACTAGCCAGGATGCCAAGCTAAGCCAACAGCTGGAGGTAGCCTCACACAGCTCCAGTTTAAATGCTAAACTGTTCCTTTAAACCATTGGTGGACAAACTTCTTCCATTTAATGTTTTAACATCTGAGACCTGATCTCAGTCTGGATCTGGTCCTGGTCCTGTTCCTGGTCCTGGTCTCAAGACGAAGAGGCTCAGTGATCAGTGGTCAGAGGACCTTTAATGTTCCTGCTTCCTGTTTCCTGATGTCGCCCCATCTGTTTCCTCTTTCATTTCTACACAGATGAGTTTAAATAAATATTTTTGATATTATTCATGTTGTCTTCACTTAAAAGTTATGGATTAATTTCATTGATGGAAAATACACTCAGCAGTCAGCTGGTGTCAGTCATTATATTCAACATTCATTCATCAATCATATTGTTTACTGTACAGTTTGAAGAGTTTTAAAATTGATTGAAGATGGTGAATTTTTAACTGTGACATCATCACTGCAGTTCATTCATTGGATGATGTTGGTCACATCACCAGAGTGGTGACCTCAGTGGTGGTAAAAGGTGGGGACCACCCTGAAGGTGGCAGATGTTCCCTGGTAGGCGGTGATGACTTTGTTCTTCTTGGAGTGTCCCTGGTGTGAGATCCTGTAGGAGCCGCTGGGTGCCGACGGCGGGATGAACCACTGCACGGTGGAGTTAGAGCGTCCGGCAGAACCCTTCAGCCAGTGGAACCTGGAGAACCACAAGATCCTCAGCATCAGGGCTACGCTGTCTACGCTGTCCTACCATAGTCTATACTGTCCTACTGTAGTCTTTACTGTCCTACTGTAGTCTATACTGTCCTACTGTAGTCTATACTGTCCTACCGTAGTCTATACTGTCCTACTGTAGTCTATACTGTCCTACTGTAGTCTATACTGTCCTACCGTAGTCTATACTGTCCTACCGTAGTCTATACTGTCCTACTGTAGTCTATACTGTCCTACTGTAATCTATACTGTCCTACTGTAGTCTATACTGTCCTACTGTAGTCTATACTCTTACTGTAGTCTATACCGTCCTACCGTAGTCTATACTGTCCTACTGTAGTCTATACTGTCCTACTGTAATCTATACTGTCCTACCGTAGTCTATACTGTCCTACTGTAGTCTATACTGTCCTACTGTAATCTATACTGTCCTACCGTAGTCTATACTGTCCTACTGTAGTCTATACTGTCCTACTGTAGTCTATACTGTCCTACTGTAGTCTATACTGTCCTACCATAGTCTACACTGTCCTACCGTAGTTTATACTGTCCTACCGTAGTCTATACTGTCCTACTGTAGTCTATACTGTCCTACTGTAATCTATACTGTCCTACCGTAGTCTATACTGTCCTACTGTAGTCTATACTGTCCTACTGTAATCTATACTGTCCTACCATAGTCTATACTGTCCTACTGTAGTCTTTACTGTCCTACTGTAGTCTATACTGTCCTACTGTAGTCTATACTGTCCTACCGTAGTCTATACTGTCCTACTGTAGTCTATACTGTCCTACCATAGTCTACACTGTCCTACCGTAGTTTATACTGTCCTACCGTAGTCTATACTGTCCTACTGTAGTCTATACTGTCCTACTGTAATCTATACTGTCCTACCGTAGTCTATACTGTCCTACTGTAGTCTATACTGTCCTACTGTAATCTATACTGTCCTACCGTAGTCTATACTGTCCTACTGTAGTCTATACTGTCCTACCGTAGTCTATACTGTCCTACTGTAGACTATACTGTCCTACTGTAGTCTATACTGTCCTACTGTAGTCTTTACTGTCCTACTGTAGTCTATACTGTCCTACCGTAGTCTATACTGTCCTACTGTAGTCTATACTGTCCTACTGTAATCTATACTGTCCTACTGTAGTTTATACTGTCCTACTGTAGTCTATACTGTCCTACTGTAGTCTATACTCTTACTGTAGTCTATACTGTCCTACTGTAGTCTATACTGTCCTACTGTAGTCTTTACTGTCCTACTGTAGTCTATACTGTCCTACCGTAGTCTATACTGTCCTACCGTAGTCTATACTGTCCTACTGTAGTCTATACTGTCCTACTGTAATCTATACTGTCCTACCGTAGTCTATACTGTCCTACTGTAATCTATACTGTCCTACTGTAGTCTATACTGTCCTACTGTAGTCTATACTCTTACTGTAGTCTATACCGTCCTACCGTAGTCTATACTGTCCTACTGTAGTCTATACTGTCCTACTGTAATCTATACTGTCCTACTGTAGTCTATACTGTCCTACCGTAGTCTATACTGTCCTACTGTAATCTATACTGTCCTACCGTAGTCTATACTGTCCTACTGTAGTCTATACTGTCCTACCGTAATCTATACTGTCCTACCGTAGTCTATACTGTCCTACTGTAGTCTATACTGTCCTACCATAGTCTACACTGTCCTACTGTAGTCTATACTGTCCTACTGTAGTCTATACTGTCCTACTGTAATCTATACTGTCCTACCGTAGTCTATACTGTCCTACTGTAGTCTATACTGTCCTACTGTAATCTATACTGTCCTACCGTAGTCTATACTGTCCTACTGTAGTCTATACTGTCCTACTGTAATCTATACTGTCCTACCGTAGTCTATACTGTCCTACTGTAGTCTATACTGTCCTACTGTAATCTATACTGTCCTACCGTAGTCTATACTGTCCTACCGTAGTTTATACTGTCCTACCGTAGTCTATACTGTCCTACTGTAATCTATACTGTCCTACTGTAATCTATACTGTCCTACCGTAGTCTATACTGTCCTACCGTAGTTTATACTGTCCTACCGTAGTCTATACTGTCCTACTGTAATCTATACTGTCCTACTGTAATCTTTACTGTCCTACTGTAGTCTATACTGTCCTACTGTAATCTATACTCTTGCTGTAGTCTATACCGTCCTACCGTAGTCTATACTGTCCTACTGTAATCTATACTGTCCTACCGTAGTCTATATTGTCCTACTGTAATCTATACTGTCCTACTGTAGTCTATACTGTCCTACCGTAGTCTATACTGTCCTACTGTAATCTATACTGTCCTACCGTAGTCTATACTGTCCTACTGTAGTCTATACTGTCCTACCATAGTCTACACTGTCCTACCGTAGTTTATACTGTCCTACCATAGTCTACACTGTCCTACCGTAGTCTATACTGTCCTACTGTAGTCTATACTGTCCTACTGTAGTCCATACTGTTCTGCTGCAGCTTCTACTGTCCTGACCTACATCTGTTCATCCTTCTCTTTCCATGAGATGTTGGAGATGCAGAAGAAATGAATATCACTTCCTGAGAGGATATGATCTGATTGGTTCAGTGAAGCTAAGAACTGGAAGGTTCCTAGGTCTGTCAGCCTAACCCGCTCTGTGGTTTCTCTGGCTCTAAACTCCTGCTCCTTGGTTCCTCTGGTTCTGGTACTGAGATCTGTCAATGTCATGCTGCTGGTCTCACCTGGTTTCCCACGATGCATCAGTATGGACGACCTCCCAGGAGTCAGTCTGGTTGTTGTACTTCTCCACTGTCACAAAAGTCTTGTTTCTCTGGGATGAAGCAGAAGGACTCAGAGAGGAGGAGGAGCAGGAGGAGGAACAGGAGGAACAGGAAAAGGAGGACGAGGCTCAGCCATCGTCCTGAACTCACAATGTCTTTGGAGTTTCGAGGGTTTCCGGCCACGAAGGTGACGGAGACAATGTCGCCCTGGAAACAAGAGTTCACTTCAGTTGATGTTTGAGGTCACAATTGGACTGAAGCATAGCAGAGTATATAGATATAGATACATAAGTAAGCAAGTAAATAAATGTTGTTAAATAATAGAGCAGCAGAGGTCCAGCAGAGTGGGCTGAGTGGAAGTGTCTCCTGTCATGGTCGTACCTGCCGGTAAACAGGTAGCACCTCCTCCAGAACATCCCCAAAGCTGAGGCCCAGTGGGACACGGTCATTAGATGGAGCAGGGAGCAGGTTAAAGAGCTTCTCAAAGAATGGAGGAGCTGGACCGGGGGGGAGGGACGACTCCACACCCTGTCACACACACACACACACACACACACATACAGATAGGGTCCCCAGTTGAAAACTCTGCTTAGGCCCAGTTTGGATCAGCTGATCAGCTTTGACTCCCCCAGCCTGAGTCTCTTTGGGAGAGGTTCTGCTGAATCCTCCATGATGTCTGCAGTTTGGAATGTGTGATGTGTGTGTGTGTGTGTGTGTGTGTGTGTGTGTGTGTGTGTGTGTGTGTGTGTGTGTGGCATGTTCTTGACGTAGACCGACCTGAGCGATGGCTCGTGCTAGGCCTCTGAACCTCTGCAGGTAGGCGCTGAGGGTGTGGGGGCCGAAGATGGTGGAGGCTCCTTCATAACGCTGGATCTGGCGACAGCAGCAGGTCAGAGGTCAGTGGGTCAGACTTCAGAGGGTAAGACATGGCCAGCCCAAGCCTCCTCAGGGCCCTACGGAAAATTCGATTTTGAGGCCCTCTGTTTCTGCCAATAGCGGCGTAAGATTAAAAAACTCTCTCTGTCCTCCTGCCCTGCGCACTGCAGAATCACTGAGCCTACGTCAGGAGCGTGATGTAAAGTTGTGCGGGGCACTAAGCAGGTGCTTAGTTCGCTTATGCCTTGGGCCGGCTCTGGGGTCAGGGGTCAATGGGTCAGACTACAGTGGGTCAGAGGTCAAAGGTCACTCACCTGGTACTCCTCATATGTGGTGATGTAGTGTGTGTAGACGTTACTGAGGCCGGAGATCACCACCTCTGTGTCCCGGAACGCCCCCTCCGACTGCAGCTCCTACACCCACACACACACCCACACACACACAGTCAGGACCTCCTCAGGTGCTGCAGGTTTGCAGCTCTGCTGCTGTTTTCTCTCACCTGTTTCACAGCTTCTCTCAGTCTGCGTCCTGACATGGTGCTGTCGCACACACACACACACACACACACACACACAGAGTACAGTGTCAGCAGTGGCACTTTCTCTCTACTCGGGGACTGAGGCAGTATTCCTTACGTCATCTCTCCAGGAACAGCAACCACGGCCACAGGCCCGATGGTGATGATCTGGACATCGATGATCTCAGGATGCCAGGGCAGAGGCCACTTCATCTACACACACAGGCTCGAGTCATCATTGTCTCAGTGGTGTGTGTGTGTGTGTGTGTGTGTCTGAAAACCTCACCTCCCCTGTGCTGAACAGGATTGGTTTGGGGTGATGACACTCTTGCGTCTCATTGGACGGTTTCCCCACAATAGCATCTCTGATCCCGTCCCAGAATGGGTCGCCCTCCACTGCCCCTGCAGACACACACACACACACACACACACACACACACACACACACACACACACACACACACACTCACACAAACAGGAGGTGAGGCAGACAGACAGACTCCAATGTTAGATGAGTGACAGTAGAAGAATAATCACCCTGAGTGAAGTTGAGGTCTCCTCCTCCATCAATCGTTCCTGCTGCAAAGCTGTGACCCAGAGCAGGTTTACAGGTCCGGGCCTGACACACACACACACACACACACACACACACACACACACACACACACACACACGAGTCAGCCAGAGTCAGTTGGTCAGCCTGTGATGAGTTCAGGCCTCATTTGTCTTCTGAAAATATCATATGTTGTGACCTGAATGATGCTTTTGTGTGTGTGTGTGTGTGTGTGTGTGTGTGTGTGTGTGTGTGTGTGTGTGTGTGAGTGTGTGTGTGTTTGTGTGTGTGTGTGTACAGACCGTGTGTGTGTGTGTGTGTGTGTGTGTGTGTATACAGACCGTGTGTGTGTGTGTGTGTATACAGACCGTGTGTGTGTCGTTGATCTGCACTGTGATGTTGGTCATGTCAACCCACTGATGAGCAGAGTGGACAAAACCACGAACCTCCTCCACTGCAGCTTCATACAGCTCCTGTAGGGGGCAGCAGCACGTGACATTAAGGACACAGAGAGACAGGGACACAGACAGACAGGGAGACAGAGAGACAGGGACACAGAGAGACAGGGAGACAGATGCAGATACCTTGGCCTTGCTGTAGATGTTGTGTCCAATGATCCTTGTGCTGTCGAACATATCGACTCCAGGTCCAAACGCCTGGCACATCTTAGTCTGATACACACACCTCTGTTACTTCTCTGCTCATCAGACTGTGTGTGTGTGTGTGTGTGTGTTTACACACCCCGCCCACAGGACAGGAGCTGTTGAGGTAGTCGCAGGGCAGCCCAGTGTTCACACAGTAAGGTCCTCTGGTGTTGGGACTGACGTCGCCCAGGTTAGAGGAGGAGAAACCAGCCACGAAGCTGCCCTGAGGACACACACACACACACACACACACACACACACAGACGAAGACAGAGAGTGTGCCATTGAGTGTGAAGACACCATTACGACACCTATGTGTGTGTGTGTGTGTGTGTCTCACCTGTCCTGGCAGGTGTGTGGGGTCATGCTCCTGCTCCAGCAGGTAGGAGGCGTAGCCCATGTTGTCACTGCTCACCATGCGGTTGGTGTAGTTCATGCTGACAGCATGGACGGCGAACCAGCTGCAGGAGCAGGCATGACATCACTCTGATGCCCTCTGAGTGTGTGTGTGTGTGTGTGTGTGTGTGTGTGTGTGTGTGTGTACCTGAGCATCCCGATCCCCTTCCCGTTGAGGTCGGTGAACTTGAGCACCACCACCTGTTTGTCTGTGTTCCACGTGTACCTGGTCAGATCAGTGACAGTGATCAGGGGCTGCAGTTACCCCTCCGGACACCAGAGGCAGTTTGAGCGCAGCTGCAGCTGTCTACCTGTCTCACCTGTCTCCCCGTCTCCCTGTCTTACCTGTGTCTCTCGTCCTCGGGGTTGTTCAGGTAGGACTGGGGGCTGCGGTTCAGGCTGCTGTCCGTCAGTTCTCCTCTGCTCCGGTAGATGCGTCCGGGCCTCAGGCTGCGGTGGGCTGCATCTATGCTCTGGAAGCAGGAACAGCAGGAGGTTTCCAGAGTTTATCTACAGCGGGGTTATGGTGAGGGTGAGGGTGAGCCTGGTGATAACGCACTAATCTATTTCATGGAGGAGGTGGAGTTAGAGGCTCTGGGGCAGGGGCCTCTCCAGACCTCCCCAGTTTACCTGCACGACTGGCAGCTGCACCACTGGCACTACTAAAGGCCGGCACAAGCTTCGCAGTTTTGGCCGAGCCGCCGAGCGGCCGCAGTCTGCGCGGCACGTTTTGCGTCTGAGACCTCGCGGCTTCGGTCGCGTCGGCCGCACATGCGCCCTGTCGAACTCGCCACACCAGGAGGCGGAGTCTGGGGGTCAAAGCCCCGTCTACAACCAGGAAGAGCCTTCAGAGGACAGACTAGTTAAGGAAGTCTGCCGCTTCACCTGCCTCTATAATCCAGGCCTATAATCTATAACCCGCCTCTATAATACAGCCCTATAATCTATAACCCGCCTCTATAATACAGCCCCATAATCTATTACCCTCCTCTATAATCCAGGCCTATAATCTATAACCCGCCTCTATAATACAGCCCCATAATCTTTAACCCGCCTCTATAATACAGCCCTATAATCTATAACCTGCCTCTATAATACAGCCCTATAATCTATAATCTATAACCCGCCTCTATAATCCAGCCCCATAATCTATTACCCTCCTCTATAATCCAGGCCTATAATCTATAACCCGCCTCTATAATACAGCCCTATAATCTATAACCCGCCTCTATTATCCAGGCCTATAATCTATAACCCGCCTCTATAATCCAGGCCTATAATCTATAACCCGCCTCTATAATACAGCCCTATAATCTATAACCCTCCTCTATAATCCAGCCCTATAATCTATAACCCTCCTCTATAATACAGCCCTATAATCTATAACCCTCCTCTATAATCCAGCCCTATAATCTATAACCCTCCTCTATAATCCAGCCCTATAATCTATAACCCTCCTCTATAATACAGCCCTATAATCTATAACCCTCCTCTATAATACAGCCCTATAATCTATAACCCTCCTCTATAATACAGCCCTATAATCTATAACCCTCCTCTATAATACAGCCCTTACAGAGGACAAAGACGGTTTCCTCTGTACAAACTCATAGCGAGAGACAGCACAGACACTAGGGCGGGAGGAGCGTCGCTGATAGAGTTGTCACCTGTGTCACACACACACCCACACCCACACACACACACACACACACACACACACACACACACACATCGACAGTGGTTCATCTGCGTGCACCACTCTGTGCGCTGTATTTAGCAGCGTATCTGCGTACAGAGGATACAGACAAATGCACAGAAATACAAACATTGAGGGACGGTTCTTCCGGGACATTCAGTGTCCCGAGAGAACTGAATGTTTTTTGTTCCCGGGACAGTCCGTGAAAACTGGGACAGGTGGCAACACAATACTCGAGCTATCAGAGTTGTTTACATCTCGTTCTCCTTCGTGTACTCCGGGGGCAGGACAGGCCTGTGTATAGACTGGTACGCCCCCTTGTGGTGGCCAAGAACATTACAGAGCTGGAAGAACGGTCGCAGAGGTGTGGTCGAAGCAGGGCGCCGCAAGCTGCGTGGTCGCAGAAGCTTGTGCCGGCCTTAACCCTAACCCTACCTAGGAGTTTCAAATGGTGATCAATAGGAATATCAGGATAATGACATAATAATAATAATAAAATAATGAAATAAATGTTCTCCGTCACTACTCATTCATCGTATCATGGTCACATAATGAATAAAATCAAGATGATCTTTAGATGAGAACATATGAGCACACGTCTGCACCAGAGACACACACACACACACACACACACACTCAGACACCTGGACGATGCCCTGCACCAGGGCCTGCGTAGCTTCCTTGCTGTAGCCTTTACTGGTGATCATGAACAGGGTGAACTGGAAATACCCGGCCGGGCCAGAGTGTGTGTGTGTCCCACTGAGCACCACGTTGTCCTGACGGTACAGGTCCCCGTACTTCTGCTGCAGAGCCTGCAGGACCTGCACACACACACACACACACACACACACAGCTTTTAGTGTTTAATGCTCTGTGCCCTGTGTGTGTGTGTGTGTGTGTTTGTGGGTGTAAAACCTCTAGACGCAGCCTCTGTGAGATCATTCCCACGTCCGCTGTGACAAAGACGACCCTCCTCTTCCTGTCATCGACGATGAAGGCTCTGCTGTACAGACGTGTGTGGATCCCTGCAGCCGTCTGCTGAGGCACCGCATAGCCCATCTGCCACACACACGCGCACACACACACACACACACACACACACACACACACACACACACACACACACACACACACACACACACACACACCATCAGGCTGTGAAGTCCCTCTGCGCTGTGTTGTGCTGCCTGCAGGGGGCAACACTGACCAGGGGTATCTCTGCTGGGGGGCCTGTGCAATCAGCTCGACCCACTCCAACCAGGTAGGGCTCCTGGGGGAGGTCTGTGGGTCGAGGGGGAGGGACGGTGGTCTGGGTGGACGAGTCTGCCAGGTGAACAGAAGAGGGCGCTGTCACAGTCTGAACAGTGTGACCTTCTTGTTATGGGAGCAGGGGGACGTGGTGATGGGGGTCAGGAGGGACCAGAACCTGCTGGTTCTGGGATCTGAAAAGAACTCCAACACATTTCAGTGATCAAGCCTTCACTACTGAAAGGGTTAACATGAGCAGCCTCAGTGAACCTGTGGACTAAGAGCCTTAGAGCTCTTCCTGGTGTTCTCTGAAGGTTCCTGGCCTCAGCCTCATGAACGACTGCTGAGTCGGGCAGACCACCTGCCAGGCTGACTCCAGGCTGCTCACAGACAGGAAGTTGATGTCTCCATAGAAATGTCTTCTTTGATAATGTCGCAGTATATTTAATGTTTCCACAGATATAAATATGTACTGTGTGTGTGTGTGTGTGTGTGTGTGAGAAAGACCTGTCTGTCTCTGCCACAGCACCATCACAGTGACCAGACTGATGCAGAACGCCGTCATCAGCACCAGCAGCACAGCCAGCAGCACCACCACCGAGCACCCACAGCACTTCCTGCCCATGGCTGCAGCCAATCAGGAGGCAGCGAGGGACCTGGGGGTCAGACCAGTTCATGACACAATACACTACGACACTCTACACTACACTATGATACACTACCATACATTACAATACAGTACGATACACTGCCGTACACTACGATACATTACAATACACTATGATACAGTACGATACACTGTGTGTCTCAGTCTGAGAGGAGGAGGAGGAGAAGCAGGTTCCCAGAGTGAGCCACTGTCTCCAGACTCACCTGTTGGTCTGATCTGGTTCTCCCTCTGACCTCCTGGTTCTCCCTCTAGCCTCCTGGTTCTCCCTCTAGCCTCCTGGTTCTCCCTCTGATCTCCTGGTTCTCCCTCTGATCTCCTGGTTCTCCCTCTAGCGTCCTGGTTCTCCCTCTAGCCTCCTGGTTCTCCCTCTAGCCTCCTGGTTCTCCCTCTAGCCTCCTGGTTCTGCCTCTAGCCTCCTGGTTCTGCCTCTAGCCTCCTGGTTCTCCCTCTGATCACCTGGTTTTCCCTCTGAGCCCAGAGGAGACGAGGAGGAGGCTGTCACTGAGGAGGCTTTGAGGAGGTGTAGCTTTATAGTCCTGATAAAGTCCAGCTGTTATCTGACTGGCTCCTGCTAACATACTCCAAAGGTCACACACCGAGATTACAGATTATAGATCAGTGATCAGAAAGATGATAAAGCTCCAGTAAATTAATTCAGTCTTATCAGAACATTTATGTTCACTGATGATCTGAGAGCGGCTCAAAGTTCACGGCTCCTTCTCACAGCAGCATCAGCCATGTTTATCTTGATGGTTTGGGGACAGTTGTTCATGCTTCAAACCTTCTGGCCTTGATTATTAACTCTGTACTTTGGTCTGGATCAGTGCAGACAGTGAGAAGCAGGACCAGGTCCAGGACCAGATCCATATCCAGGTCCAGGACCAGGTCCAGGACCAGGTCCAGGTCCAGGTCCAGGAGCAGGTCCGCCCTGCTCCAGGCTCAGTCCCCTCTAGTATACGTTCTAACATGTTATTGTGCGTTTTTAAGTTTGAAGTGGCTTGGCCCAAACTGTCAGAGATGATCTGCTGCTGGAGATCCAGGTCCAGGTTCAGGCTCTGGACGTTCGCAGAGGCTGCTCCACAGCTGTGGAACAGCTTCAAGTCTTCTCAAGTCATTACTGATCTTATTACATGGTACTTTTATTGATGTTTATGTAAAGCACTGTGGTAAACTTCATCGGTTGTAAAAAGGAAATGAATGTGACCTTGAGACAAGATGTCGACCAGCCTGATGTTCTCTCTGAAGTTGTCCATAAACATACATATCCTCAAGTCACATCTGGAAACAGCACCAGTCAGATTGAGCATCCTCCCTTCCCTCTAGCAGCTGTGGAACATGATCTGTCTGCTCAGCTCAGTCTGTCTGAAAAAGTTTTCTGGGTGTGAAGGAACAGCGGAGGCATTTCACTGCAGGATAGAGACTGTTGGAGATGATGTGGAGAAGAGGAAGCCTCTCTATCATACCTGAATGGTAGGATTTGAAGAATTGTATGAAGAACATCTTGAAGGATAATCTCCAACTTGAGGTTTGACTGGCGTCCAGAGGCCGAGGCCTTTTAAACAGCTGGAGGACAGATTCAACTCATTTCTTGTCTCGCCCTGAGGGGAGACTTTTCGTGCCCAGATCTGAAGTGCTGCTGTGGGGGCATGATTCTAAAATGTTCTGCCATCCTGGTCACCAACGCTCCATGGCAGTTATAGCTCAGAGGTTTTGGTGGCCATCAATGAACAAGGACGTTAAAGACTATGTGGCTGCTTGTAGGGTCCCATACATCCATGGACTTTGTTACTGGTCTGGCTTCTTCCATTCTCCTACCACTGTGGATCGCTTCAGCAAGAGCTGTCACTTTGTTCCTCTGAGAGGGCTTCTGTCAGCTAAGGGGGTGTCCACCACGTTTTCTGATTGCATGGATTACCTAAAGACATTGGGCCTCATTCACGAACCGTTCTTACGAAAAAATGTGTTTTTAAGTCCCACTTACGAAGATTTTACGAAGAAGTGGCATTCATGAATTTCTTTTTATCTAGGATTTATTCTTAGGTCAGAACCGATCCTACCAACATTCAGTACTTACACACATATCAGTGCTGACATGTTGGCATGGTTGTGTTTTCTTCTCTTGTACAATTCAACAAAATTCAATATAACAGTGATAATTCTGTCATATAACCGCAAAACCCTGTTTTCTGTCTCTCTTAGTTAGTGTTCAGGTTTTAAGAGCTTTCTGTTTGTTGTCACTTGCGGAGACCGTAGGGTCCCAGGTTTTTGTTTCTAGAGTAGTTAGATTGTTTTTGTATTTTTGTCCTGTGGCGACTGAAGGGCCCCAGGTTTGTGTAGCTGAACTTTAATAAAGCCTTGTAAACTCTATCTGTTTGGAGTGTGCTTTTGGGTCTTCCAGTAGGAAGCCTCACGTTATATAAGGGTCAGGGAACAGTAGAACAGCTTCAGGGACAGATGTTTGTTTTGGATCTTTTTACACAGGTTTATCAGATCCTCCACACAGAGGAAAAGCTCTCAGTAAGAAGGGGATGACAATAAGGAGAATACAGAGGACTAGAGGAGGAAAAAAGAAAACAAATCTGGTCTTGCCTCTGTGAGAACTTATAGAGGATCATAGTGGAGATGATGCTAGTCTATGATCTCATGTTTCTCCTCTTCTGTGAAGCTGGTGGATGAACTGGACAGGTGAGGGTGTGGACTTAAAGAGAAGAGCAGCGTGTTGCTACTCAGAGCTAGAGACAAGAAAATGTTCAAGACCATCTCACCATCTGTGACTTCAACTCTCCACATGGAACTGTTTGACCGTTTCACTGTTTTATTGTGGCTGCAGCAGTAGGGGGAGGAGCAGTATGAGGAGGAGCAGGAGGAGCAGGAGTGAGACTCGGAAATAAAACCAGAAATAAATCTTTAAAGTTTAACAACTGATGTGAGGGAGGAGCACATCAGTTGTTAAACTTCAAAGATTTATTTCTGGTTTGTTCTCAGTCAGAATGACAGAACAGGAATGGGGTGGGTGGGCGAGGGGTCAGAGGTAGGGGGAGGGGTCAGAGGTCAGGGGTCCGAGCTAGGGGGAAGTGTCAGAGGTGGGGGGGGTCAAAAGTCAGAGTTAGGGGG
>CM055207.1:265000-272500 GCA_029224185.1 Karalla daura | reverse complement strand
AGATGATCAGGTGATTACATGAGGTTTAGATCAGGTGATCATTTGATCAGGTGATTAGTAATCAGGTGGCTGCAGCTTCAGTCTGGCCTTGGGGCACCAGCAGCTCCTGCATCATTACTGGTGTTTCACATCAGAGCATCTCAGTCTAACTGATAACTGTTCAGTCTGGACCAGGTCCAGGTCCAGGTCCAGGTCCAGGTCCAGGTCCAGGTCCAGGTCCAGGACCAGGTCCAGGTCCAGGTCCAGGTCCAGGTCCAGGTCCAGGTCCAGGTCCAGGTCCAGGTCTAGGTCTAGGTCTAGGTCTAGGTCTAGGTCTAGGTCTAGGTCTAGGTCTAGGTCTAGGTCTAGGTCCAGGTCCAGGTCCAGGTCCAGGTCCAGGTCCAGGTCCAGGTCCAGGTCCAGGTCCAGGTCCAGGACCAGGTCCAGGTCCAGGACCAGGTCCAGGTCCAGGTCCAGGTCCAGGTCCAGGTCCAGGTCCAGGACCAGGTCCAGGTCCAGGTCCAGGTCCAGGACCAGGTCCAGGTCCAGGTCTAGGTCCAGGTCCAGGTCCAGGTCCAGGACCAGGTCCAGGTCCAGGTCCAGGTCCAGGTCCAGGTCCAGGTCCAGGACCAGGTCCAGGACCAGGACCAGGTCCAGGACCAGGTCCAGGACCAGGTCCAGGTCCAGGTCTAGGTCCAGGTCCAGGTCCAGGTCCAGGACCAGGTCCAGGTCCAGGTCCAGGACCAGGTCCAGGACCAGGTCCAGGACCAGGTCCAGGTCCAGGTCTAGGTCTGTCTCAGAGCGTGACCCCCTCACTAACAGGCATGTTGATGTGGGCGGTGAGCAGGGGGGCAGTCTGTCCGTCCTGAAGGACGAACACTTTGATGGTGTCAGAGACGCCGCGGTCGCTGGTGGCCTCGACCAGCGTCTCCAGGGGGTAGACCAGCCCCGGGACCAGCAGGGGGATCCGGAGGAAGGGGGTCCTGACCCGGTACAGGTGCTCGTCGTACAAGAAGCTGACGGCCAGGTTGATGACGGGCCGGCAGGCCGCCGTGTTCTGCACGTTGAGGGTGAGCTTGAAGGCGGGGCCGAGGCCCTGCACCACGGCGTTCATCTTGAGCGGCGCCGCCAGGCGGCAGGACACGGGCGCCAGGCTGGACTCCAGCGCCTTCACGTAGGCCGCCGCCGCCGCCAGACGCAGCCGCGCCAGGTCCATCTGGAAGGCTCGGTGCATGGCGGCGCCGCTCTCCCGCTCCCGCAGCGTCTGGTCCACATACAGCTTGGTCTTCTTGGGGACGTTGAGGCGTACGCTCTGGGCGGGGGGGGGGGCCGGGGGCGCCGTCCCGCTCCTCGAAGGTGGCCGTCCTCTTCAGGATCTTGACCAGAAGGCCGCCGCCCCGCATGGTCAGGACGAGCGTGCCGTCCTCGCGGCCGTAGCGGCCGAAGCGCAGGCTGCTGACGGCGTCCGGCGTGCGGATGCTGCTCAGCAGGTTCTTGTCTCGGTACAGCTGCACCTCGCAGGACGCCAGCGCCACCAGCACCGCCTGGAAGCCTCGAGTAGGCAGCTCCATGGACGCCATGGTGGTGACCGGGGCGGGCAGAGACACGCTCCACAGCTTCTTGCCCTGAGGACCAATCAGGAGAGGGCTTCAGAACAACCTGACACTGAGGCCGTCCTCACAGCAGTGATCTGTCTGCCCTCATGTGACTCAGGTCAGGGTTTTTCTTGACCGTGCGAACAGTAAAAGTCTCATGAACTCTGACCTTTGTAAATCAAACCTGGGTCACTGTCAGGGCAGGTTTTAGATCAGAGACGTACTTCTGCTCTCCAGAGACAGAACGTTTATTCAAGTGTACTATGAGGAGATTCATTTCATACTAAACTGAGCAATCATACTTGATGTTGACGCTAGAAACCATATTTTAAATACTTAGGAATAGTATAGTGAAGTATACTTGGCTTATACTGAAGTAAAAACTAAAGTCTAAGCACATTAATACACTTATACTTTAACATTAAAACGTACACTTTTTACATCTTTCTGCCACACAGCACTTAGTATAACATGTTCCAAGTTCATAATAAGGTCAAGTCATTGACTCATGCTTAACATCTCATTTATAAATGCTGCAGTTTAAAACTTCACAGTACATAGCATGTGTGCTCAACTGCATTTTCTTTATGTACCTTGAAGTCATACACAAAAACAGAAACTATTGGACCTGACTCCACTGATCAAGCTAGTCCCTTTCATAAGGGTTTTAAGTTGGCATTCAGTCAGTGCTGAGTGGGAGGAGCCTCACAGCTTCTACTGTGCTCCACTTTATTTCATGTATTTATTTATTACTTTCCTTCACTGTAATCATGGACCATGTTGTCACTGCTTTAAGGAATAAAAGGAAGATCTGAGTGAAACTACAACAAATGGAGGGCTGAGAGTCTCATTTATTTAAGCTGAGGACTTTAACCCATTTCAGCTGGTATCCACCAGTCATGACACAGCATCAGCTGTTCCAAGCATGGAGCTATGATGGCGTCAGGCCACGCAGCACTACCACTGTCAGTCTTTTAACATCATAAACCAAAGTACTTTGTACGTTGATTTGTGAAACCTAAAGGACTTGACTTTTACATTAAATGTGCACTTTTCCTTTATTTTCTCCAGTAAGGAAGGACTTGACTTCACGGGTCTTTGTTTTTGAAATGTTTGAAACGTCTGAAAATATATCGACCTTGTTTTCAACATTCTGACTTGAGATATTGTGAATGCATCACACTCGATGATCCCGCTGGGTTACACAGGCAATCATCTGAACGTGATATGACTCTGACTCCAGAGGGTTAAACATAACAGTATGCTCAAAGTATACAATAATGTCATAAAAACAGGGATTCAAAGTATAGAACTAGTACAATAGCAGTATATAGACAAGTGCATTTGTGGTATAACATTGATAGTATGTAGATGATTGCACTTGTATACCTTTGCAGACTAAGAATGAACTTTAAAGTCTACTGTATAAACTAAAAATGTTCCAATTTGGTCCAAAAATAATTAAATTAGTATACATTCTAGTACTCTAAAAGTACACGGTCTGTCGTATACTTGCATACTATTTATATTGGAGTATACTTAATAAAAGTAACTTTAAGTATATACATTTTTGCTAGGGGGTCACATATGAAAAGTAATATACAAACAAAATAATTAGATCTCTTTAAAAGATTGGAAATGAGCATTAAGACCTGTCGTGTGAACTCAGCCTGAGACTGAGTTGTGTGTGTGTGTGTGTGTGTGTGTGTGTGTGTGTGTGTGTGTGTGTGGACCTTCTGGCTGAAGCCCTGAAGGGTCTCATCGGTGCAGCCCACCACCACGTTCTTCCCAACCCTCACCAGCCCCACAGGGTGAGACGACAGCTCGATGCAGTACTTTGGTTTGTCTGACTCCCTGAGAAGCACATGAACACAACAACCCTCAGACAGGTGAGCTAATCCCTCCCCCTCAGACAGGTGAGCTGGTCCCTCCCCCTCAGACAGGTGAGCTGGTCCCTCCCCCTCAGACAGGTGAGCTGGTCCCTCCCCCTCAGACAGGTGAGCTGGTCCCTCCCCCTCAGACAGGTGAGCTGGTCCCTCCCCCTCAGACAGGTGAGCTGGTCCCTCCCCCTCAGACAGGTGAGCTGGTCCCTCCCCCTCAGACAGGTGAGGTAGTCCCTCCCCCTCAGACAGGTGAGCTAATCCCTCCCCCTCAGACAGGTGAGCTGGTCCCTCCCCCTCAGACAGGTGAGGTAGTCCCTCCCCCTCAGACAGGTGAGCTGGTCCCTTCCCCTCAGACAGGTGAGCTAATCCTTCCCCTTCAGGCAGGTGTGTTATCCCCGCCCCCTCAGGTGAGTCTTACCTGCGCAGGATGTAGATGTTTCCGTTGCGACATGCGACCGTGATGCGAAACTCTACGTCAAACTGACCCGTCACATCCATCATGGTGGGAGCAGCTGGAAGAGACATCTGGAGCACAGTCACAGTCAGAGGTCAGACCCAGTGTGTGTCTGTGTGTGTGTGTGTGTGTGTGTGTGTGTGAGTGTGTGTCAGTGAGGTGTGCTGAGGCTCAGACTCTGATTTACTGACAGAGGAACGTCAACTGGCAGCTTCACTGACTACTGGTTGTGTTTCAGATTCATGTTCCTTTGTCAGGTCAGGTGCTGCTAGTTGTCATAACTGACCTAACCCTGCCCACAAACAGCCATCGTCCCAGTGGCCTTTTCTAGCAGAAGCCAAGGGAGGCCAGGCTTCCTCACTTTTTTCAGAATGTAACATCATTTAATGGCTTCTGCCAGCATGTGAGAGAGAGAGAGAGAGAGAGAGAGACAGAGAGAGACAGAGAGAGAGAGAGAGAGAGACAGAGACAGAGAGAGACAGAGAGAGAGAGAGAGAGAGACAGAGACAGAGAGAGACAGAGAGAGAGAGACAGAGAGAGACAGAGAGAGAGAGAGACAGAGAGAGAGAGAGAGAGAGAGAGAGAGAGAGAGAGAGAGAGACAGAGAGACAGAGAGAGAGAGAGAGAGAGAGAGAGAGAGAGAGAGAGAGCTTTTCAGCTTGGCTTCACTTGGCTTCCTCAGAAATGGATTGTCCGAAATATTCATATATATACATAGCATTTGTTAGGTCTGCCAACAGGCTGACCTCCTCTGCTAAGCACTGTGGTGATATGTCTGACAACCGCCCTCTGTAGTGGAAATGTATAAAGAATATCATGTTAAAAGATGAACGGAGAACAATTACATAAGGGACAAATGGTGAGGTCAACTGATACAGACAACCACTGCAAAATGTCTCAAGAAAAGGCAAAAACACGTTACCTAATCATTGTGGAATAGTCAGATCTGGCATAAACATTCAGATCTGGCACACAAGATGTAAGTTCCAAGAAGCCTGACCATTCCGGTGTGTCGATGAGTATGCCTGCAAGAGTGTGAGTGTCTAGTGTGTGCGTCACCCACAAACATAAGGGTATAAAAGATCACGTCCACATCAGGAGCTTTACAATTGGGGGTAGAAATTGCTGGGTTTTTTTGTTCTTTTGTCTAGGGATTGTTGATGGGACTGTTAGAGTCCTGACCATCATACAATCAATTCCCCAGATGGCTGAGATCTGTGATCAGTGAGGAAGGCCCACGCCCAGCTAAATGTCAAGAAAATAAACAAGCATACACAGATCTGCTCAAAGGCTAAGTTAGGCTAACACCATAGCTACACTCATATATACTAGGATGACCAACAAGCAGAAACGTCCCAGGAAGCCTTAGGACAAGAATATTACTAGCTACATAGTGCTACTATAATATGAGAATGCTTTGGCATATAATTTTACTTCCATGGACGTATTGTGACAAACTAGACTGATGCCGTTGCTCTTTAGCCCGGGTTATACACCTAGGATAGTTGAAAGGATGTTGACTAGTTATCAATACCAGAGCTGTAACTTGTTAGCTTTCTATTTATCAAACTAACCTAACAGCAATGCTCTTCTAAGCTTATGGAGAAGTCTGTGGACACAGATGAACATATTTGAACAATACTAGGCTAACATAAAAGAAATTACCCGGCAGTACCAGAGCAGGTGCGTGTGTGCGTGTACCTTGTGTATGTGTGTGTACCTTGTATGTGTGTCTGTGTGTGTACCTTGGCCAGGATGATGAAGGCCTCTGGGTCCAGGATGAAGACGTGTCCACTCTCAGTCCCTATCACCAAACAGCTGACTCCGTCCTCATCGGCCGTGCTCTTCTTCAGTGTCCCGATGCAGGTGATGACGGTCTGAAACAGCAGCAGCCAATCAGACAGAGACATCACCAAACAGTGGGCTGGCCTCGGGGTGGGGCCTACCTGCCGTCTGATTGGCTGCTGTTTGTGCAGTTGCACGAAGTCGTCCAGGGCGTGGGGCTCCAGGGACAGGAAGTGGAGGGAGCGTACAGTCAGAGGGACGTCGGCCTTGGTCCTGATGCTCTCCAGCATCTCCCTCAATGCCAACGCATCAATCTGCCCATCTCTCGCCTGCTGCCACACATCCTGCCAATCACAGACCACACACCTGTCACATGACTGTCTGGAGGTGGGGCTTCACCTGGAAGGAGTAATGTCAGAGGGTGACAGGGCAGGCATCCCTAATGAGCTCCTCATGAGACCTGCAGTGATGACTAATGTCACGATCATAAGATCATGTTGTACATATGGTTCCAGATAACCTCACCCACCCACCTGCTCCAGGCTGTTGGTCTCCAGGCCTGGCAGGGTGAACTTGAAGTAGGGCCTGAGGTTTTTGTAGACGTAAATGCAGGGTCCTGAGGCCACGGCCACAGCTGGGATGCGGGGCTCATGCAGGTCCATGAAGAAGGAGACCAGGCCGGAGGGGAGGTCCAGCAGGGAGCTCTCACTCAGCAGCCCCGTCCCCCGGAACACCTTCAGCTTCATGCCTACCCCCCCCCAGCCCAGGTCCGCTACCAGAAGACGGCTCTCTCCGTCCCCCCCCAGGTCTGCTAGCTCCACACAAGATGACATAGTCTGCAGGCCTGCTACTGGGTCATAGTGGGCGTCCAGCCACTTCCCCCCATCCCCACCCTCTGACGTCATCACACCTGGAGACACACACACAGGAGAAGTTTAGAATAGCACACACACAGCTGATCCAGACCTATCAACCTGCTGCTCTACACCTGATGGATGCACACGAGAGGTCTTTGTACTGCGGGTAGCTCAGGTAACAGTTGCTGCCGTCTTACTCTGATCTTCGTACCGTAGTACCGTAGTTCCGTGTAGTAACATGTAATACTTTGTAGTGCAGTCACGTGTAGTACTGAATTGTACCGTGTGGTGACACGAAGTACATCACAGTACTCTGCAGTACTGTGCAGTATCTTGTAGTACCTGTGGGACATTAATCTCTCGTGTTAGTGACACTCACCCACCGTTGTCAAGGTAACCACGTCGCTGCGTCTCCGACAAATTACGTCCGCGCCGGTTAAACCGCAAATGTTGCAAAACCCGGTTAAACCAGGTTAAAGGGCTTGGTCTGGACAGGCTCCGGTATCGAGGACGATCAGAGCAAAGGACCAGGACCAGGGGCTGCTAACAGCTGCTGCTAACGGGGGCTTTAATCCACAAATCCGCTCGAAATATCCATATGATTGGTCCACATGTATCTAGCCCTGTGATTGGTCCTCCGGTATCCAGCCCTGTGATTGGTCTACGGGTTTCCCTGATCTGTGATTGGTCGTCCAGTTCCGGTTTAAAAACTAAAGCGCGGAGCGCAGCTGACGCTAGGCTAACTGCTTGTGGGTGTCTGAGCTCTAAATGATCAGCCTGGAGACTGGTCAACAGTGAGTAACTGATCCGGGAACAGTTGGTCCGCGTCACCGTGGCGGTATAACACTATGTTTGTACTCTGAGACGTCAAACAAAGCAGCATGTTGGAGTGAGGGTTAGCTAGCGGGGCTAATGCTAACAACAAAACAGCTGCCTCGGTTCTGGTC
>CM055207.1:252500-260000 GCA_029224185.1 Karalla daura | reverse complement strand
AGGAAGAGCTCAATGGTGGCCTGGGACACCAGCCTGGAGGACGTCCTGGAGGATGAGGAGGACGAAGAGGATGAGGAAGAGGACGAGGAGGAGAGTATGATGGAGGGAACGGTGCTGGAGGCAGAAGGAGCTCAAGGAGATCAGACCATGGAGGAGGAGGTGAGGCTTTGAGGTGAAGAAGCAGTGGCAGGATCCACATCCTTCATCAACTTAAGTGTGTGTGTGTGTGTGTGTGCGTGTGCGTGTGCGTGTGCATGTGCATGTGTGTGTGTGTGTCTCAGACTGACAGGCAGGCAGCGCTCCGTCTGGTCCTGGAGGCTCAGATCAGAGAGGAGGTCAGCTCAGAGTTCATGGAGCTCTTCAGTAACATGCAGCAAGACTACAGGTGAGGGGTTGTCATGACAACCACAGGTGGGGTGGGGGAGCAAGTAGATGCTGAGCGTGTGTGTGTGTGTGTGTGTGCACTCATCAGTGACCGACTGGAGAAGGAGCGCGAGATCCTGGAGGAGCGAGCAGAGAAGAGGGTGGAGATCCTGAAGAACCTGGTCAACAACCTGTCTGCTGCTAGCAGCCACAGCCCCAAAGTACACACACACACACACACACACACACACACACACACACACACACACACAGCAAAAGACACACACATACACACTTTGGTTGTGATGCTCTGACAAACGAGTGGAAGAAACAGGAAGTGGGCTCCAGTAACTGTAAGGTCACTTCCTGTGATTCAGAGGACTCTGGAGGAGTCTCTCCAGGCGGAGCTGCTGCTCCTGCAGGAGTCCTGCTCCAGTAAGAAGGAGGAGGTGATGGAGCAGCAGAGACAGAGAGAGGAGAGGAGGAGGAGGGAGCTGGAGGAGGAGGTGCAGCAGCTGAAGAAGCAGCAGGAGGTGCTGCAGCAGCAGCTGGAGGAGCTGACAGGTAGGAAGAGGATCAGTCATCCAGTCACTGATCAGTTGTATTGATCCAGAATCAAAGCACTCACCCCCCCCCCCCCCACCCCCCCTCCCGCCCCCCAGCTTCAGGGTGTGCAGGCTGCTCCTCCCTGTTCTCCTCCCTGGAGCAGGAGCAGAAGGAGGTGTCCAGGCTGCAGAAGGAGAACAAGGCTCTGGTGAATGGGATGTTCCAACTGCAGACACAGGTACACGCATACGCACACGCACACATACACGTACACGTACACGTACACGTACACGTACACGTACACGAACACGTACACATACACACATACACACATACACACATACACACACACACATACAGGAACAGCAACCAGCCAATCAGCAGCTCCTATCAGCCCATTACTGATTATTGATTGTTCTCCAGGTGACTGAGCTGCAGACACAGTTCACTGAGCAGAGTGACAGATGCCTTAGCCTATCGGAGCAGCTGGACACAGCTAAGTCCCGCCTCCATACCATGGAGAGCCAATCAGAAGAGAAGGATGCCATCATCAGCAGACTTACACAGGAAGTGGAGCAGCTGGGACAGGAAGTCAAGGTGTCCGTTGTCCAGGGTGGGGGCGGGGCCAGTGGTGGGGGCGGGGCCAGCTGTGAGCTGCAGAGGGAGAGCGAGGTGGCGCTGGAGCGAGCAGCGGAGAGGGCGGAGCTAGTGGAGCAGCTACAGGAAGCTGTGAGCCGCAGGTAGCGCACAGGAAGTGAGGCCTCGTCACCCTGGGCCCACTGAATGATTATTGATTGTTGATTATTGGTTTTAACAGCTCTGTCCTCGTCCTCAGTGACAGCAGGTGTGTGCAACTCAGTGAGCAGCTGGCCAATCAGGAGGCAGAGTTCTCGCAGCACCTGGCCAGTGTGAAGGCGGAGCTAGAGGCGGAGGGCAGAGCTCTGCGCCTCCGGCTGGAGGAGGCGCAACAGGAGGCAGAGAAGAGGAGGAGGAGGCACCAGAGGGAGGAGGAAGGTAAAGTCCTGGAAATAAATGTTGTCTTGTTTGGAAAGTGCTTGAAGGTAGTTCACTGTAAAACCCCTTCAGTGGTGTTTTAACTTAGTCCTGGAAAACGTGTAAACTCTGTGGACTAATGGTGTGTGTGTGTGTGTGTGTGTGTGTGTGTGTGTGTGTGTGTGTGTGTGTGTGTGTGTGTGTGTGTGTGTGTGTGTGTGTGTGTGTGTGTGTGTGTGTGTGTGTGTGTGTGTGTGTGTGTGTGTGTGTGTGTCAGAGCGGGGCCGTGCGGCAGCTCTCAGCCAGCAGCTCCTGGATCAGAGCTGCAGACAGATGGAGGCTCTGAGGCGAGGTAACACACCATGCATCGGTCTCCTCTTCTCCTCATCCACCAGCTGAGCAGTCAGGAGACACAGTGCTGATGAGGACACAGCTATGGAGGTCCTTCTAGGTGTATCTGAGCTGCAGGAGGACAGAGGTCCTTCTAGGTGTATCTGAGCTGCAGGAGGACAGAGGTCCTTCTAGGTGTATCTGAGCTGCAGGAGGACAGAGGTCCTTCTAGGTGTATCTGAGCTGCAGGAGGACAGAGGTCCTTCTAGGTGTATCTGAGCTGCAGGAGGACAGAGGTCCTTCTAGGTGTATCTGAGCTGCAGGAGGACAGAGGTCCTTCTAGGTGTATCTGAGCTGTAGGGCAGAGTTCTGTCATTGGTCCTGATGCACACCCAACCCGAAAGTGATCAGCTGATCAGGTCAAAACTGTATTTTAAGATAAAAGATTCTTATTGAACAAGGAACATGTGATGTTTGTAACATCGAGACCCGCAGGTCTTCAGGCATCAATAACAAGAACAGCTATAACTTTGTTGAAGCTGCTAGTGGTTCTGAAGGTAAAAGAGTGAGGTCATGTTGACAGGTCAACCGGTCAACCGGTAAACCGTTTACTCACTCAGACTTGTAACTGAACTGTTTGGACACAAAGTTGTTTTGTAGCTTTATGGTTATATTGTTTTATAATCTTATAGTTTTACATTTTATAGTGTTTCTATTCCTATTTACACAGTGTGCAGAGTCTATAATTGTTTATATTCATTATTTCATATTCACTGGACATTAACAGTTAAACTGTTTGTATGTGTGTGATGGAGGGTTTATTTATTAGTTGTTGCTTTATCAATCACTTTTAATTGATTGAAGGGACCTGATCAGGCGTTCATCTCAACACGTTCACGTTTCAGAGACTAAAGGAACAAATTTTCCTGTTTGAGAAGCTGAGCTCAGTTTAATGTCAGTCAACTGATCGATCGGTGAGCTGACTGATCGATCGGTGAGCTGACTGATCGATCGGTGAGCTGACTGATCGATCGGTGAGCTGACTGATCGATCGGTGAGCTGACTGATCGATCGGTGAGCTGACTGATCGATCGGTGAGCTGACTGATCGGTTAATTAGTTGTAGTTAGTGATGAACCCATCGCTTGTTGTTCAGGAGACGAGTGTCCAGCGCTGAGTGTCTCCTGTTTCTGACAGAGCTGGAGATGCTGAAGGAGGAGCTCAGCAGGAGGGAGGAGCAGGAAGAGGAGGAGCAAGAGTTGCAGCAAAGGAGGGAGGAGGTGCAGGAGGAGAAGGAGGTGCGGCAGCAGCATTGATTGAAAATTTTCATTGATATTGTACAAAGATTCAGTAAATAAGTAGTGATTTGTTTGTTTACTCGTCAAAAGGCCGACAAAGAGCTCATTTCCACTGTGGTCCTTGTTTGTGTATGTAAATGTATGCAGGAGAAGGTGGAGGTGCAGGAGGAGGAGGTGCAGCAGCAGCAGGAGGGGGAGGAGGTGCAGCAGCAGGAGAAGGAGAACCGGACGGTGCCAGTGGTGGAGGAGCTGAAGGAAGAGCTGCGAAAGCTTCGGGACAGAAGGAGGTGGCAGAAGGAGGAGAAGGAGGAGAGGAGCAGCCTGCAGGTGTGTGGCGGCGGGCATCAGGTGTTGATCTAGCATTGATCAGGTGCTGATCAGTCTCTGTTTGTAGTTTTGTAGTTGTTTTGACCTATTGTTGCCTGATGTTGACAAGCAGAATGAAACCTGATTTTGTGTGTGTGTGTGTGTGTGTGTGTGTGTGTGTGTGTGTGTGTGTGTGTGTGTGTGTGTGTGTGTGTGTGTGTGTGTGTGTGTGTGTGTGTGTGTGTGTGTGTGTGTGTGTGTGTGTGTGTGTGTGTGTGTGTGTGTGTGTGTGTGTGTGTGTGTGTGTGTGTGTGTGTGTGTGTGTGTGTGTGTGTGTGTTTGTGTGTCCTGAACAGGAGGTGTGTGTGTCTCCTTTGAGGTCCAACATGTCAAACAGGAAGAAACTCTCTAAAACTACAGGAAGGAAGAGGAAGAGCTGTGAGGTGCAGGTGTGTGTGTGTGAGAGAGATTATCTACCTTGACTGTTGCAGTGCGATGTTACTACCTTAAGAGACATCACATACGTGTGTGTGTGTGTGTGTGTGTGTGTGTGTGTAGAACCTGGTGTTCAGTGAAACCAAGAGAAACAGAATGAGAACAAACACAAGAAACAACAAACAACAGGTGAGAGATAAAACAGAGACAGAGCTGCTGCTGAGGTCACATGACTCAACATCTGTCTCTGTGTCTCTTTGTGTCTCTGTCTCTTTGTGTCTTTGTCTCTGTCTCTGTGTCTCCGTCTGTCAGCAGAAATACATGGAGCTGATTGACAGCTGTCCCTCCATCCAGAGCAGCAAAGGTCAGTCAACAATCAGTCTGTGGTTTAGTCTGTGGTTTAGTCTCAGTCTTTGTGCTTTCCATTGAAACCTGTCGTTTGTTTCATCTTCCAAAGTTCGACGTAAGAACCTTTTCAGGCCGGACGCTTCGTCTCTGCTGCAGGACTCCCCACTGACGGTGAGACACTCACTCACTCACTCACTCACTCACTCACTCACTCACTCACTCACTCTCACACACACCTTCTCTCTCTCCCTCTCTCTCTGCCCCCCCGTCTCTCTCTCCCACTCTCTCTTCCTCTCTCTGTCTCCCTCTCTCCCTTGCTCTCTTTCTCTCTCTGTCTCCCTCTACCCCCCCTCTGCGCCCCCTCCCTCTCTTCCTCCCCTCTCTGCCCCCCCTTCCCTCTGTCTCCACCCCTCTCTCTTCGTTTTTCTGCCCCCCCCCTCAGCCTCTCTCTCTCTCTCTCTCTCCGTCTCTGCCCCTCCCCCCCTTCTCTCTCTAACTGGAGGGGTTTGCAACAAACAAACAAACAAATCTGTCCTATCTTTCTATTGAACCTCTATCCTATCTGACTTATCGACCCCAACTATCGCCTCCTGTTCAGTGTAAGCACTGACACCGTCCCTCAACTGGAAGTCGCTTTGGATAAAAGCGTCTGCCAAATGAGTAAATGTATGTAAATGTAAATGTTTGCTCTCAGGCGTCTGCTGGAGCGGAGGAGAAGGAGAGCGATCACAGGATCATCAGGAGGCAGCTGCGCTCCAAGAATAGGAAGTGATGTCATCACCTGTCATCACCTGACCACTGATGATGAGGTGGAGCCTCCTGGAGACACCTGGAGCCTCCTGGAGATACCTGGAGCCTCCTGGAGATACCTGGAGCCTCCTGGGACACTGCTGTCCAACTCAGTTGACTGATTTTATTTGTTTATTTTACTGATTGTGTTTATTTTACTGATTTAGTTTAGGGTCTGTTTGCTCTGTGCGTCTGTCAATAAAAGCTTTTATCAGCGCTGTCCTCAGCTCAGACAAACTTGACGATCAGTTTTCTTCTTTTATTACAAAATCTTTATGACAGGCTGCAACAGTTAATAGGTCAAAGCATTCTCATGTTCTCTCTGTTGATTGATCAGCTGATTGATCTATTGCTCTGTGTTGCTGTGGTGACCTGAAGCTTGTCAAGACTGTTTTTTACCAAGTGAAAGCACATATTGTTGCAGTGAAACCTTCCAGGCCAATCAGCATCCTGGAGGGCATTTGATTGACGCCTGCCATGGCCAATCACAGCCTTCGTGTAATGGGTTGTTTCCTATGAGGTCATTAGGCCACGCCCTGTTTCTCCACCTCATTGTTCAGGGAAATGAAGCCGTCTGATTGGTCTGCAGGGCTGGGGCCCTCAGAGGGGGCGGGGCCTCTGCAGCAGCATCGTGTCCAACCGACTGTGAAGAGCACAAGGGAACTAAACAACATGGCCGCTCCGCCGAGGAAGAAGAGGGCAGAGTAACTTCCTGTGACATCAACGAGCCACCCTGCAGAAAAGGAAATGTTTCATCACTGATGACATCATCACTGGCTTCAGGGTCCAGTAACAAACTTTAACCTTCAGGGCCTTTCATTAAATTGCTATGAGAATAATCTTGATTATTATATTATATTATATGTTATAATATTATATTCAACTTTTCCACCTAAATGAAACTATTCATTAAACATTCAGACATTCTTTCAGATTTTAACACTTTAAATGTGTTATGTTACCTTGTTTTTAGATGAAAAAAATCGAAATATTACATATTAATACCGTTTTTAATGTGTTGAATTATTCCAGCCTGAGATGTGTCAATGATCAGCAGCTAACCAGGTTAAATGTGCAGGTTAACCAGGTTAAATGTCCAGGTTAACCAGGTTAAATGCCCAGGTTAACCAGGTTAACTGAGGCTGTGGTGTGGTAGAGCAGTAGCAGAGCTGAGTCCAGACTAAAGCCCAGACTGATCCTGATAGAATAACATCATGTATTCTGCTGTAATGGCAGATTAGAGGTGAACAGACAGTCTGAGTGGGTTTACATGGTTCACCATCCAGAGAGGAGCAGCTGCTAGTTTACAGGCTGTTTACAGGAGACTGAACTGATGGAGCTGAGCTGGGGTCTGTTTCACAAAGCACGTTTAGTGAAAACTGAGAGTTTGTTATTGGGGAAACTCGTGAGTTTCCTGTTTCACAGAGGGAGCCAACTCACCCAGAGGAAGAGGGCTAACTCTAGCCTGTTTCACAGAGGGAGCTACCGTAAACTCTCTGTGAGTTACCACAGTAACAGACTGTGACTCTAACCTGGCTGGGAGCAGCTGTTCTTCTCAAAACTCTCAGTTTCCAGCCTTCTCCTCCTGACACCACACACACTTTGTTTCATTCCTTCAGTCCTGCAGGTTTCAGCAGAGTTTCACAGTCTGTTCCGCCATAGAAAACCTAATTTTAGACCATGGACAGTGTTATTGATGAATAGTTGAATGAACAGTGGAAGAGTAGACCGCATTATTTCGCAGGGAGTTACACATTAGGCGTGTTTCCACTACGCTGGTTCTGGTTCTTTCTGGGGGAGGTTCTTCTGACCGGGCTGTGACTTGGCCTGGTCCTCTCAGGCCTCGTGTCTCCATTACACTAACGGCCCTGTAAGAACCCTGTGATGATGTCATCATAGCGTGTCCAAAAAGGACAAAACAAAGCAGCAGCAGAGGAGGAAATCACAACCAGACGAGACATGGACACGGACCAAGTTGGGCTGTTTGTTGGGTTTGTGCTGTTGCTTCACACAGTGATGGTATCAGAGGTAGAGGAGCGAGAACACGACTGAGACTGAGACGAAGGTGAGCTGACTGTCATGAAGCTGTCATG
>CM055207.1:177500-245000 GCA_029224185.1 Karalla daura | reverse complement strand
GGAGAAGATGTGGGTCTAAAATCTCAAGAAGAGAAAAAAGAACAAGTTGAGACTGTTAATGAGAATACATAAACAGTTCCACTGGACCTGAATGAATGCAGCTGATCAGGGATCAGTCTGAAGAGCGCCTCTGGCAACCAAAGAAGCAGAGTGTAGGACTGTAGCTGTGTAGCTGTGCAGCAGAGTGTAGGACTGTAGCTGTGGAGATGCTGACCTTGTCTCGGGCCTCCAGCTCAGCTCCCTGGTTCAGGAGCAGCTTCAGGACGCTCAGACTTCCTGCTCTGCAACCACAGTGAAGACAGGTGGAGCCCAGCTGGAGACACAGAGACAGACCATCACAGATCCATGATCGCAACAAAGCTTGTTCTTCCTCTACTGCTCTACGGCACCCCCACTGCGTTAAAGTGGTACAACTTGGTCTTCATACGTATTGACTCATCTGTAAACTCACAAGAGCCAACCGAGGCCAAGCATGAAGACGGACAAAGATGGACGAAGACAGATGAAAGATGCTCCCACTACATCAGTGAGTCTATAGACCATTACAGGAATCAGCTGTTCCCAGATCAGCTTCATGTGACGGATGCGGCACAGTCACATGAACCAGAACTACAAAGATGACACCAGTCCCAACATGGTCCAGATGACCCGAGTGTGTGTGTGTGTATGTGTGTGCATGTGTGTGTATGTGCATGTGTGTGTGTGCATGTGTGTGTGTGCGTGTATATGTGTGTGTGTGTGTGTGCATGTGTGTGAGTGCATGTGTGTGTGTATGTGTGTCTATGTGTGTGTGTGTGCATGTGTGTGTGTGTGCATGTGTGTGTGTATGTGTGTGTGTGTGTCTGTGCGTGTGTGTGCGTGTGTGTCATAAACCTTGTCTCTGCTGTGGACATTGGCGCCGGCCTCCAACAGTTTAGAGACGACCTCTGTGTGACCCCGAAAACTTGCTCTGTGTAGACCTGTACGCTCAAACTGGACACACAGACACACACACATACGGGTATGTACAAGGTTTCTGCAGAAACAACAGAGGGAGGAAGGTAAGCAACAGGAGCAGGGAGAAGGGAGCGGAGAAGGAGGAGGAGGAACAGGAGCAGTACGAGGAGCAGGAGGAGGAGAACTCACTGTGTCGCAGGTGTTGACGTCTCCTCCTTTACTCAGGAATCTGTCAACAACCAGCAGCAGGTTCTGATCACACGCTTTAAAGAAGTCGTCTTCATCCACATAATAAGGCTGAGACACACACACACACACACACACAATCAATCAGATTGTCTTGGTGTTAATGATCCATCACCTGTAACATCACTAGTGATCAACTTCATCCATAAGTGAGATCATTAGGACTGTGTGTGTGTGTTACCACAAAGCATCCAGCAGGGGGCGCTGCAGCCTTCCTCTCTGCTTCTCTCCTCTCTCTCTTGTTTTTCCTCCTTAGCAGAAAGTTGTGGAGATCAGCAGGAGACAGGAGGAGCCCAGACGCCACCTGGAGAGAGAGGGGGGGGCAGGTGTTCAGACCAGTCAGGTTTCAGTTCTGCTCTTTATCCTTCACAATGAGCAGAGGGAGGTCTGGACCTTGATGCTGATTGGTTGGTCTGCGTCCTGTTTCTCCTCAGACACTGACGACTCGTAGCCTCCGTCCCCCTGCACACACACACAGACACAGTGACTCTGCTGTCACTTTATTTAAAGTCTAACGAAGACGCTGCTCAACTTGACCCCTGACCCCCCCCCCGCCCCCCACCCCGACTCATTAAACTTTATTAGCAGCTCAAACAGGACATGGGTCCACTTCACTGCTCACACTATCTGTGTGTGTGTGTGTGTGTGTGTGTGTGTGTGTGTGTGTGTGTGTGTGTGGAGCACATGACCTTCTCCGGTGTCGTTTTATTGGCCAGTCACCTCTCATCAGAGGGTCAAAGGTCAGTGGCAGGGCAGGATTTATTTAGATTTTAAGTTTTGGAATGAGAATATAATAAGAACCAGTCAACAATGGTGCATCAATAATGATGACAAGGATATAATTATTAGGCTTAAACTAGATAATTGTGATAATAATAATAACAATAATAACAGTGATAGTAACTCAGGGTGTGAGAACACATCACCATGACAGCGACAGGTGGACTTGACCAATGATGTCACCAATCACACCGTCACCCTGAGATCTTTTCTTCTCACCATTTCCTCCTTCTTGTCTTCATCGTCCCAGCTGATGGGCTCAGATCTGACGGAACAAAACGAATCATCATCGTCTACCCCACACACACACACACACACTCACACACACACACACACACTCTGCTGGAGTGAGTGAAGGCTCAGCAAGAGATCTGAATTGATCTGATCTCATTCTAAACAAGAGTCAGTAGCAGAGCAGCAGGTCCTCCTCTCATCCTGCTCCTCCTCCTGGTCTCCTCCTGGTCTGGACCATGGGACAGTAGAAGGAGCGTGGCCACTAGTGTTCTTCTGCTTTGTAGCAGCACAACAGCTGCTTCTCACAATCTTCCAGAGGTTTACAGCTGGTTCAGACCAGTACGTATCCTCCTCCTCCACTGGTTCACCTGCTTCTTCCACATATCTCCATTCCCATGTTAGCAGCATACAGAGCTTCATCCTGGTCACCTCCCTCAACATCTACAGCAGCACAGCCCCAGGTTCACCTCAGACCAGAACATACTATTCTGTGCAGCTCTGGTTCAGTCTGGTCATGTCAGGATACATAGTCTTTGATCTGTGCACCACAGTCCAACAGAGCTGATCATGTTAATGCAGTTGATCCCTCAAAGTTTCCTGCTGTGATTCCATGTTAAGCAGCTCAAACACACACACACACATTAGTAATTAGGTGTGATCAGCCTCACCTCGGCAGCTCCATGTTCCACTTAGCAGAATGAAGATGTTTCCAGTGGAGCAGCGGAGATGCTGTGTCCTAATATAGACAACCATGCACACACACACACACACACACACACACACACACACACACAGTAACGTGTGCACTGACCTCTGACCTTGCTTGTTGAATTTGCAGGAGTCGCATGCTGACCTCGTCTGACCCCCAGTAACCAGAGGAGGAGGAGGAGGAGGATGTCCTCTGGTTTAACTTCGGTCACAACAGAGAAGAGCTACTCTACACACACACACACACACAGTGCTGCTCTGACTCCACTCTGACAAGATGTAACCAGATTACAGTGTTATAGTACTAAGCACCCCCCCCCCCCCCCCTCTCCTTTTGGAACACTGAGTACTGATCTGTCATGGACTGATCGATCAGATCGATCAGGTTCATGTGATGTCACTGAGACAAATGTGACAAAGAGCAGCTGAGGTCAAACACTTTTATTCTGGAAGGACATAAAAGGAAGAGTTGCATCATTACATCATCGTCATCATCTTGTATATTACATCACATCTTGGGACGGACAGACAGACAGACAGAGGTGTAAGAGAGAGAGAGACAGAGACACAGAGAGAGAGAGACCTCCAACCTGGGTCTGAGTGCGCTTGTGTGAGACCTGGAGGAGTCTCCGTCTTCTGCCCAAACAAAAACTTAAATCTATTTGAGTCTTTTATTGCTGAACAAACTCACATTAAATACATTCATGTCATATTCTTCACACACACACACACACACACACACACACACACACACACACACACACACACACACACACACACACACACACACACGCAGGGTAAGAGCACTGTACGGGCTTCTGAGCTTAGTCAAGACTTTTTAGCCAGTATAGCTACAGGAGCTCACAGGAAGTACAGGTTTATCATCAGGCCTCTCATTGGTTACCATGACAACAGTGTCATTAACTTCCTGTAGCCTGGGGAATCGAAGTATCAATGCAACATGCTAACAAAAGTGCTAAGAAGCTCTCAGTCCAACCACAGGTCTCTGTTAAAGTCCAGGTCCAAGGTCCGACACCAGGTCCAAGTCAAAGTGCAGGTTAAAGTCCAGGTCCAAGGTCCGACACCAGGTCCAAGTCAAAGTGCAGGTTAAAGTCCAGGTCCAACACCGGATCCAGGTCAAAGTGCGTCAGGACCACCAAATACATTTCGGTTTGGATCAGACGAGTCAAACTCTTCATAGTCCATCAGTTGAGCGAGTGAAGGGAAAGACGGTATCTCCTAGACCTGGTTCTGGACCTGGCTGTGGTGGACGGTTTATGTGAAGGCTGGCTCATGGGTTTCATTCTCTCAGGACTAAAGTGCAGATTCGGGTCACTAGAAACAGATGCTTGTTCTCCAGGAGCGGAAGAGGAGAAGAGACCTGGACCAGGTAAGGAGCATTTGTTCCTGAGAGTGAAAGTCTGGAGGAGAAGAGAGGGTATATGGTGCAAAGGCATCGAGGCATCAGGAGAATAAGTGTTAAACTTCAGTCTTATCATCACATTATCATGAATAAGGATCCAGGAAAAGGAACCTGAGTCTGAAGCTGAGCAGTGATGTCTGCTTCTCTTGTGCTTGTGTAAAACATGGAGCTGACTTCTTCTCAGGTCTCAGGACTCATGTTCACCTCTCACCTTGGATCCTGAGGTACACTCCGGAACAAGGACCTTCTGAGAGAAACTGGCTCCAGATGTTTGTTCTACATGAAGCTGCTGAAGACTTGAAAGGTGACGATGAGGAGAGGGTTCAAAGCGGTTCACACACTCTGGGAGTTCTTGATCCTCTTGGAGAAGTTCAGGTGTTCAGGGTCACCAGTAGGAGGAGCTGGTCACCAGTAGGGGGCTGGACACCAGTAGGAGGGGCTGGTCACCAGTAGGAGAAGCTGGTCACCAGTAGGGGGTGCTGGGCTCGGTGCAGCCCCAACTCTGCCACTCTGGAAAGATCCCTGCGGAGGTTCTCGGACTCCCGTAAGGATCGACCTCCGGCTCTGGAACCTTCTCTCCCTGAGGATCCAGCAGCAGCCGGTAGTTGTTCCCGCCGTTGTTGTCCCAGAAGTTCTGGTCCTGAGCCTGGTACCGGAGGCAGAACTCCACAGCGGCCGACGGTGGCAGGTCCGGGATGGAGAGGCAGAAAGAGAAGGTGTCGGTGTCAGGACGTCCATAAAGGTTGTGGAGGAAGTGACAAGACATGTCCTGGAAGGAGCTCCAAGCGTCGAAGGTGATCCGCACCCACACAGCCTTCTGGAAGCAGCGGTTCTGGACCTGCACAGTGCCAGACAGAACCCGACCCTGCACCGAGCATGTTTCCAGACACACCTGCTGAACTTGCACCCGGTTCCTCAGCTGCAGGTAGTCTAGGCCCGGAGGAACAAAGTCCAGAACCAGGATGGAGCCTCGAGCTGCAGTGTCTGAAAGAAGAACATAAGATTGCAGGTGAGCTCCAGTGTCAGGACAGAGACAGGAACAGCAGGAGGGGATGTTCTGCAGTCTGGTTCACAGGGCACCACCATCTTTGGACGCAGTAGAAACCATGGCTGTGTCTGAAAACGACCCCTAACCCCTTTATGGGGCCCTACACCAGGTGGACGGCACTTTAAGCACTGTCCGAATGTCTAGTGAACGAAAGTAAGGGCACTTAGTGAACCTGGATGCCAAGTGTACATCTGATGGTCACTAGCTGGAGCCCTACATCCCATCATGCTCTCCTCACCTGGATCCTCCCCCAGGTGGAGTCCTGCAGTGGCGCCCTCCATCAGGCTGAGCTGGAACTGCAGCTCGCTTTGCACCTGCTCCTCCACCTCGCTGAACATGTGGACGCTGGTGAGAGCGAGGCCGTGAGCGTCAGCAAACACCACCTTCTTCCTCCTCTTCCTCCTCCTCAGCCACACCTCCCCCCCCCCCCCTGCCTCTGGGCTTCGCGCCGCCATGGCTGCTGAGACGCTGCCACAGGAGGCCGGAGAGAGGCAGCTCCTCAGTAGAGAGGAGGAGGAGGAGCAGTGGTTGTCATGGAAGGAACGGAGAGGAGGAGATGAGGCCACAAAGATCCTCAGCGCCATGTCCACCGGCATCATGGAGCCACCGCCACGGAGACGAGCCAACGACCTGTGGAGAGAGAGGCACACACACAGACATACACAGACACACACACAGACATACACACACAGACAGACACACACATACACACACACAGACAGACACACATACACACACACAGACAGACACACATACACACACACAGACAGACACACACACACACAGACAGACACACGCAGACACAGACACACACACACACACACACACACATACACACACACACAGACAGACACACACACAGACAGACAGACACACAGACAGACACACACGCAGACACAGACACACACACACACACACACAGACAGACACACACATACACACAGATACTCACACGCAGACACACACACACATACACACAGACACAGACACACACACACACATACTTTTTAAAAACACCACTGCAGACCAGTTCTATTCTCTGCATAATTCCGTCTCTGTTGCTGCTCTCTGTTACAGTTTTAGTTTTATAATTACTGCTTTGGCAATTGTCATCCCTTTCTACTATACATACAATATACTCATGTTCTACTATACTATGAAAAATAATCACATTACCCTAACATGTTGCTCCTATACGGTAATCTGATTGTTATCAGTGACACCTCCTTCCTGGGCACAGCGTCCTGCAGCCTGTTGGCTCTCATGTGATCCCCCCCCCCCCCCCCACCACCACCACCACCACCACACACACACACACACACAATCCCCGAGTCCACTGCTGCTGTGACGCAGTATGCTGCTCTCACTCTTTCCGGTCTGAGGCGGATACACCTGGACTCACCTGAGAGCACAAGGAAGTGCCGCCACGACGCGAGTTTCCTCTCCGCTATTCCCGCGCTCCTCCTCCCTCTGGCGCCATGTTTACCGGAAATACCGAAGGACAAAACAGCCAATCAGGGCTCAGATGAAAACCAAGTGACGTAGCAGGAGGAGGAACGAAGGGAGGAGGAGAGGAGGAGAAGCGGACGGGGACCAGGAGGGGGAGGAGCGGGTTAAAGAGGTGCAAGAAGGTGCCAGGGGATAAGGAACAGGAGCAAGACAGGAGGAGGTGAAGGGGTAGAAGAGGAAGAGACGCGGGAAGAGGAGGTGCTGGACTGTTTCTGTCTGTTTGTGTTGCTGCAGCGCGAAGGGAACACTGAAGAGTTTATTGCCTGCAACAGCGCCCCCCACAGTTAGACTGATGAACCTGAGACTGCTCAGGTGACTCAGACCAGGTATCAGGAGCATCCTCCTGCTTCTCCTGACTCTGGATTTATCTGATGAAAGTGTTTAATATCCCAGAAACGCAGTATTTGCAGTATTTGCTTCATTGAATAAATTATTGGATAAAGAATCGAATTAATAAGTAGATAATGAGAGTGAAGCTACAGGTTTGTCACCAGGTGTTTATTGGTTAATATCTCCAGGAGCTGTGCTTCAACACTTTGGTTACATCATCTGCATAAAAACATCATCAGCAATAAAAAAAACACAAGTGCTTATTGAAGTGCAAGACAAAGAACACCATCATAAAGTAATAAACAAAGTCATAAAATAATTTCAAAAAGTAATAAAGTAATACTGTCGAGAAAATCAACACTGATCATGGCCTCGTCTTCCTTCTGTGACTCCACAGCCTGAAGCTGTACCGTGAAAATACTGACGTGGAGGTGCAACGCTCCTCTGCACCTCCTGCAGGAGGAGTTCATCGTCTTCATTGACTTGTGAATTCTAGAGTTTCTCCCTGAGCTGAGGAGAACATGAGCTTTGAGCCCAGACTCAGAACCAGAACCGGACCCATCAGAACTGAGGCTGTGAGCTGAGCTCTGATTGGCTGACTCAACATGCCCTCATGCAGCAGCTCCAGAACCAGTGGATCTAACTGGACCATCAGGACCAGCAGGACACTGCCAGGTCCAGTATCAGGACCAACCCTGTGACCTAGAATAATCTTTGTACTAGTCAAAACCCCCCAAGACCCCCCCAGACACATCACCATCTCTGATTGGACCAACCCACCTCCAGCTGACAAATCACAGGGCTCACCACACTCAGGTGAGCTGAAGCCCCGCCTCCTGCCCTAAGCCCCCCATAGACAGATGTTGCCCCCCATACAGACAGATGTTGCCCCCCCCAGACAGATGTAGCCCCCCCTACAGACAGATGTTGATATGCTTGCCCAGCTCTCGGTCCAGGTCATGGATCAAGTTGTCAAAGTCTTTCAGACTCAGTCTGCAGTTGAATGGAGCCTCGAAGTCCAGGAGGTCGTCTACATACAGACTCCCTGCTCCTCCTGCTCCTCCTGTTGCTCCTGCTCCTCCTGCAGCTCCTGCAGGCAGCCACACCTCCTTCTTCTCCTCCTCCTCATCACCACTGCCTGTAACAAAGCATGCAGAGAGGGACAGATTCTTCTGTAAAGTGAAGTCTCCTCTCTCCTCCTCCTCCACTGTCCTCCTTCTCCCACTCCTCCTCACCAGCGTCGCTGTCGCTCCCTGCCACCTCGTCGTAGTCGTCCTCCTGTCCAGTGATGAGTCCGCGTCCACAGACGCTCCAGTCTCCAGCGTAGCGGTTGATCGGTGGACTCTCCATCCGGGTCAGACCAGAGCGCCCGCGCCGAGACACCACCACCTCCTCCTGCTCCTCCTCCTGCTCCTCCTCTTCCACTTCCAGGCTCTGGGGCAGAGTCAGTCTCAGTGCAGGACGTTGCTGCTCATCTTCAACTGACACTTGATGGTTTGGGACTGAGGAGGAGATGAGACATCAGTGTTAGTTTGGGCCAAGACTTTGATTCATCTGCCATGACAGCCCCTCCACACCCAGAACCTTCAGCGTTTCTGGAGGTATCTCCTCAACCCCTGGGGCCTTGCTACTGTGGAGGTGTTCTACCTCAGTGACCTCCCCAGGGAGATAGACCATGTCTCTGAAGTACAATGTGGACAAGTGGGGTTCAGAGGTTCTCCACAGTGCTCCTTCCATGGTCCTTCACCTCCTCCACTGAGGTCAGCAGAGTTCCATCCTGGCTGTCCACAGCTCGGATGGTCCCCCACTCACCCCTCTAGTTTTCCAGAAACTCCTTGGTGCTGTGCTCAAGTCCTTCTCCATGGCTGAACTCCCACACCTGCTGCTGTCTCTGCTCAGGCCCTCTACCTTCACTGCCACCCATGTGCAGTACAAGATCATATGTTGGAGCCTGAATTCATGCTAACCTGGCCACCACACATCACATACTGTCTGGTCCGATTCACACGTTTTTTATCTGCATTTCAAAGTTTTCATTTGTCCCTGAGGATGTGACCTGTGGTACGTCACCTGGCCACAGCTGCAACAGGTAGTGCAGAGCTTCAATGTGTCGTTTAAAGTCCACGGCACTTGCCATCTCCTGGTGGCCCCGCCCCCCCCGGACAGACCTCACCCCCCCCGCCCGCCAGGCCTCCTGGGTGGGGGTGAGCAGCACAGGGCCAAAGCACACAGCCAGATTCTGATGGGTCATCCTGTTGGACGAGCTGAAGGACGCCACCAGGCTGAGGTGGTCGAGCAGCAGAGACAGGGTGCTCTGGGGGGGGGGGGCAAGGGGAGAGAGAGGAGGGTCAGATGATGCTAAGCTAACAGCTAAACATGTGTGGGAGCTGCAGATGTTACCCTCTCTGGGGGGGGCAGGCAGGACAGCAACTCCACAGTCCGCTGAGCCAGCTGGGGGTCAGGGGTCACTGAGGGGGCTGGGGGGGGGCGCAGGTTCATGGCCTCCCTCACAACCTGGTACAGAGTCCTGGTGATGAGCTGAGAGGGAAGCTCCCGCAGGAAGTCCTTCAGGATGCCTGCAGCACACACACACACACCACCGTCACTGTATGTGTGTGTGTGTGTGTGTGTGCGTGTGTGTGTGCGTGTGTGTTTGTGACACCTGTAATGACGTTGATGTCAGGGTACAGTTCCTCACTAAGGCACACTGCGGCGCTGTTCCTCTCAAACCAGTCCCTGAGCTCCTTCTTCACTGCAGCAGAACCACAGAGTCTGTACAGCCCCACCACCTGCACACACACACACACACACACACACACACACACACACACTGAGTACAGTGTCAGTGTGGGAGGCAGGCAGTGACAGGTGCTCTGTGTGTGTGTGTGTGTCACACCTTCAGTCCCCTCTTCTCGATCTCGGACACACACTTCTGGATAAGCAGAGGAACCGGAGCTGCACTCCCCTCTCTCTCCACCAGGTGGTGCAGCTCCACTCCAAACACACTGGGGGGCGCTGCAGGGTCACTGCAGGGCTGCACACACAGGGACAGACAGCCCTGCTGCTGAGTACCTGACTACCTGTGAGTACTTGTGAGTAACTGTGTGTACTTGTGTGTACTTGTATGCATCTGTGTGTACTTGTGTGTCCCTGCGTGTACTTGTGTGTACCTGTGTGTATCTGTGTGTTCTTGTGTGTTCTTGTGTGTCCCTGTGTGCACTTGTGTGTCCCTGTGTGTACTTGTGTGTACTTGTGTGTACTTGTGTGTACCTGTGTGTACTCTCGTGTCCCTGTGTGTTCCTGTGTGCACTTGTGTGTACCTGTGTGTACTTGTGTGTCCCTGTGTGTTCCAGTGTGCACTTGTGTGTGCCTGTGTGCACTTGTGTGTACTTGTGTGTCCCTGTGTGCACTTGTGGGTACCTGTGTGTCCCACTTCTCCTGCAGTGACAGTTTAACGTAGAGTAAACCTCGGGGCTCAAGCTTCACACACAGCTGCTGACTGCGACTCCCTGACGCACACACACAGAGAAACACAGACACATACACACAGACACACACACAAGTGTTGGCAGTGTGTGCAGGTGTGTGGATGCAGTCAGACAGTGGCTGAGTACAGTGAATACTGCACTGAACCTTTGAAGAGTGGAGGGATGGAGACTCCGCCAAGGCCACACACTCTGTTTCTGGTTGGAGCAGAGGATGTCACATGACCCTGATCCACTTTAGCTCCGCCTCCTTGGTGGGGAATGGCTGCATGACATGAAGACAGAAACACAGAGCGCTTCTGATGAGGTACTTTGTACTGCGTTATTGCTTTAGAGTACTGAAGTTACTTTGCGGAAGTCTAGAATGGCGAGCTATTCATTTTTCATTTCACTGCTGTTTACCTATGATACTGACTTATAACTTTATCACAAGATAAAGTTCATCCTCTCCTTAAATGAAGAGGGTTGATCTGAAGCATCTCTAACAGCTGTTAAGAACATCCTGATCAGTGATTGATAATTACTATTGATCTCCTCTACTCCTCTATCACTGTCTTTATGGAGCTCTCTGTGTGGATGGATTCCTTCTGGATAATACGTGTGTCACAGAGTTGTGGGCGGGGTCTCACCTGGTATCAGAACCACCAAGCGGAGCTGCTTGGCCCGCTCCAGCTCCAGGTGGAAGGCGTGGTTTAAGGAGAGGGCGGAGCCTCGCAGAGTCAGGAGGGCAGTCCTCGCCCGCGTCATGCCGTCGATCTGGATCGCTAGGAACACGTCCTTACTTCCCTCAGACCTGCACACACACACACACTGAGTTTACCGTCGTTCTACACCTAAGAGCAGCAGCTGAGGATCATGGGTAATGTCATGTGTTGAACCAGCCACCCCTCTGCTGGGAATCCAATTTCCCCCAGTGGCCAACCCTGGTAATGCAACAGAAATCCCACTGGCCCAGAAAGCATTTTCCCCATAGACAGCAATAGTAAAAGAGACGGCTGTAAAACTGTTGACAGCTGCAGACACAGCTAATTACTGATCTTTGTAGTGCATATTTTTAATTCATGGACGTTTCATGTATAAAAAACATGGATAGAAGAGCCAGTGAACAGTTTCCCAGCACAGCGTGACATCCCAGCAGATCACATGCTCTCTCAAAGTTTGCGTGTTCTCCTCAACATGGATTGGTTCATGATCCCATGTTGGCTGATGGGAGTGACTCTCCGGCACACGCTCTCGGGGTCCATGAGGAGGAGGAGAGGCGTGCAGCCAGGCAGCAGCTCCATAGGGAGGAATGGGCCACCATGTTCAGTCTGGATCCAGCTCTTATCATACATCCATGTTTGAACCATTCAGCTGCTTGCCTGTGTGTGTGAGTGTGTGTGTGTGTGTGTGTGTGTGTGTGTACTTGGTCTTCATGTCCTCCAGGCCCAGCAGGTGGACTGTCAGTAACCCGCTAACCCGTTGGCTGCAGCGCTGCAGGTCGCCACCCACGTACAGGCGGAAGGAGCTGATGTCACAGGAAGTGTCCTGGGCAGGAGAAGGGGGAGGGGCCTGTTGCCTTGGCAACAGCTCCGGAGAGTCGCCATCACTGAGGTAACCTGAGGTCACAGGTCATGGTTAGGGTGTCTATGTCTCTGTGTCTTTGTGTCTGTGTCTCTGTGTCTCACCTCCTTTACTTGCTGAGCGCCCTCTTGATGTTCTCCGGAGTGGTCTGACTGGAGGGGCGGAGCTATCCAGGTGATACCTGCTGATCACATTCTGGTTGGATGAGGCTGATGATGATGCTGCATTCTTATTGGTCAACTCGTCCCCGCCCCCTCTGCCATCGTTGCTGTGGCGATGAGCACGGGAGGAAGAGCGCAGGCTGAGTTTGCGACGCAGCTCAGGAAGTTTCTTCATCTTCAAGGACAGTTTCCTCACAGTACCCGGAGACCTCAACCTCTCCATCACGCTACCAGACACGCCCACTTTCTTCTGGCAGGTGGGGCTTAGGTCTGAGAGGGAGGAGTCTGAGGAGACACAGAGAGCAACATGAGTAAGAGGCTGCAGCTGCTGGACTGAGATCAGCTTGTCTCACCTGCAGGTTCTATGATGTCATCAACATGGCTGACTGCAGTGCCCTCTGGGGGACACGGGTTGCTCTCCCCCTCTGCAGGCCCCGCCCACACTCCTCCCCCATCTGCTGAGGTGTCTTCTGGTCCTGTCTTCTTCACTGCTCCTCTGTCCTCCCTCTCATCTGTCCTCCTCCTCCACACTTCCTCCTCCAGGGAGGCAGAACATCTTGTGTCTTCCTCACTGCAAGGACGTCCTGGTCCTGCTCTTCCTGCTCCTCCTGCCCCAGCAGGACTTCCTGCATCCTCCTCCTCTGGAATGGGGTTGTACCAGATGTTGCTGCTGGTCTCTGGCTGTAGGCCACAGGCCTGGTCTGCAGCCTGGCTCTTTCCTGAGGAGAGTACCCAGGCTCGGCTGCTGCGCTCCAGACTCTGCAGGTAGGCTCGCTGCGCTGACTTTGGGCTGATGGACGAGACGGGAGAGTCAGTGGCGCCCCCTGCTGGCCAGGAGGCGTCGTGGTGGGCCACTGTGGAACTGGCCAGAATACAGGAGCTGCTTGTCACATCCCAGGCTGCACTGATACAGATCCTGCTGCTACCACACTGGTCTGTCTGTAAGCAGAGTGAGAGGGTGGAGTCAAAGCAGAGGAGGGAGGAGTCAGAGCAGAGGAGGGAGGAGTTGGACCAGGTCCAGAACAGGACCAGTACAGGACCAGGACCAGACAAGTACAGAACAGGGCCAGGACCAGTACAGAACTGGACCAGATCAGTACAGGACAGGACTGGACCATGACCAGGACCAGTAGAGAACAGGCCCAGTGTGGTACCTTCTCCTGAGCAGGTCTCTGACTCCAGGCCTGCCCCAATGCATTCTGGGATATCGCAGATGGTTGTTCCCAGTCGAAGGGTCTGGGGGCGAGGCTTGTGGGCAGTCTGGTGGGTGGGGCCATGGATCCCTGCCGTGCCCACAGCTGCTTCTTAGCAACAGTGATGTGGTTCCATGGGGGCGAGGGGGGGTCAGCCGTGACCACTGGGGGTGACGTTGATGATGACGTCTGGGTTAAAGAGTCTGGCTTTACTGGAGCATCTGTAGGACAAACACACACACACACACACAAAAGCTCATTACTGATCCATAATCAATCAGCTGTGGAAGCTGTATCAGTTGCAGCTGACCACCTATCTGTTTCCTTTGTGTGTGTGTGTGTGTGTGTGTGGTCCTCATGACACACAGTATGCAGACTGTCTGACTGCACTGATGAATAAAGACCTCAGGAACAGCGACTGTTATTTTGTTCTTAAAGGTTTTTCTCTCTCTGTCTGTCTCCGTCCCTCTCTCTCTCCGTCTGTCCCGGTCTCTCTCTCCCTCTCTATTTCTCTTTCTGTTTCAGTCTCTCTCTCCCTCACTCTGTCTGTCTCTCTCTCTCTCTGGGCACACACATCAAACAAAGCCTTGTCCAGGTATGGACAGATTGTGCCTCCCATCAAGATGGTGCTGTTAGGCTGTGAATCACCAACTTCAACATTGAAGGTTTTAATCATATGGTTTTCATTACATCTGAAACCATGAAGTGCTTTGGTTGTGGAGCTGAGGGCCATATGATCAGAGCCTGCCCCGAGGCTGGGAGGGAAGAGGCCGGAGCGCCGGCTCTGGAGCGGCCGGTGGAGGAGAGCGGACTGAGCAAAGGCTCTACAGAAAAAATGGAGATGGAAAGAAAAATGGTGGTTGATGTAAATGACAACAGCGATGTTGTGATGGATGACAACTTGGTAGATCATGTGTGTCTTAGTGGAAGCAGCAAAAGGAAGAAGGCCATTGATGAGGGTCTGGGAGGGGGGCACAAGTCCAGGAGGACGCAGCAGAACCTCACTGATGAGGAGGAGGACGCTGACCTGACTGCCTCTCAGGAGGAGAGGATCACCTCCTATTCAGGAGAAAAGATTGAGGTTTTAAACAGAAACAAAGGGTCAGAGGGCGGTGAAACCAGAACATTATTTCATTATTTTTGGTTTTATTAAATCTGTTAATCGTCTGAGGGAGAAGATTTTTAATGAACAAGAAATTTTTAGGCTGAAGAAGCTGGTAACCAAAGCCAGAGCAACACTGCTAGACGATGAGGACTAAATCCATGAGGACTGCTCTTTTATTCACTGTCACTTTTTAACTGTGTTTTTATATCATGATTAACATTAATATTGGAACTTTTAACATCAATGGTGCACGTGCTGATGTGAAGACCGCTTCTTTTTTTAAGATGATGGAGCTGAAGAAGCTGGATGTGGCAGTGGGAATGAGGGGGGGCTGGAGGAGGGAGTGGACAGGACAGGTGTTCCTCAGCCTTAAACACTCCAACAGTGTTGGGGTGGCGGTCCTCTTCTCCAGAGGGTTCAGGCCCCAGTCTGTGGAGCTGAGCCACATCCTGGAGGGGCATGTCCTCATGGTCCGAGCGTTTCATGGAAATGTCAAACTGGTGTAAACTGGTGTTTATGTCCCTGTGGACAGAGCAAGCAGGATGGTCTTTTTAGACGTGCTTTCTGATGTTTTAGATGGTTTTACTGATGAATGTTTATTTCTGGGGGGTGATTTTAACTGTACCGCTGATGCAGCTCTGGACAGGAACCACCTGGAGCCTCATCCTGCCTCGTCTGCTCAGCTCAGACGTCTCATGGAGACACACGAGCTGAGCAACCTGTTCTCACTCAGCTTTTGTACAAAAAAATACGTAATCTAGAACTCCAAATTTCGTAGTATTTCCCACAAACTTTTTTATCACAGTGCCCTGGTCACGTGACCGGTGTGCTCAATGCTGGTTATTGCAGACCAATATAATTTACATTATATGCATTATGACTTTGAAAAATCACCAAAGCCTAGGGTGAAAAGTTTACAAGCAAGTCATATAGAAAAGTTTTGATAAAAAACAGGACAAATCAACCTGTGCATGGACAATAGCTTGAAGGAATCCATCATGGTGGACGTGTAACCATGACATACATGTTCATTTGGTGAGACAAACCACGCTAGTAAACATGATCACATGCTGTTTGTAGTGCTAGTTTAGTGGAGATTCCTGCGCCTCTGTTCTGAGAATGAGTAAATGTAGAGGTTCGTCAGCAAATCGCGCAACTTTATTTGTATATGTGTCCGTAACAAACAGTTAAACAGAGAACTTCTCCATGAGGATCTAGAGCTCATAGACACTCACTGAAAAAGATAATGGACATAGATGTTGACTGGGGACTGATCCCAGACACAACACATGCATGCGGAGAATTTCATCAGTCAGATGCAGCAAACTAAGTTAGAACCAGAGCATGTAGCAACCGTGGATGTATGATAAGAACTGGATACCGGACCAAACATGGCGGCCCATTCATTCCTATGTAACCCTGCTCGCTGGCGCATACGACTTGCTTCCGCATCAAGTAAAGAATAGAGCTAGAGCTAGTAGAGTCACTCCCATCAGCAACACGGGACCATGAACCGATCCGTGTTCAGGAGAAGCACGGGGAGAAAGCGCGGCGAGACGACACGCATGCGCTCTGAGAGTGCATGTGAACTGCTGTGACGTCACACTGTGCTGTGAAACGTTTTAGTGACTTTTCTCCCATTAAAACATTTTTTGATAAATGAAAAGTCCATGATTTAAAAATATGCAATACAAAGATCAGTAATGATCTATGTCTGCAGCTGAGGACGTCCTGTCAACAGTTTCACAGCCGTCTCTATTACTATTGCTGTCTATGGGGAAAATGCTTTTTGGGCAGAGGGGTGGCGCCCTATCCAGTTCTTATTATACATCCATGGTTCGGTTGCTATGGACACTCTAACTTCCGGTTCCGGTTAGCCCTGTCTGATGGTGACAGAAAGAGTGCCATCTGCTGGACAGGAGCTGCCATGTCAGCCTTGGCCTGTGGCAGTTGTCATGTTTGTGGCCATCTCGACACTTCCAGAGGTAGTAGGAGACTGAAACTCGGCATGCTTGAAAACTTTAGCCCCTTAGCTCAAAGTGTTGAGGAGATATAAAAAAAAAAACATTTAAGGGTTATATTCACAAATCAGGTGCTTTATAAGCTGTAGCCAACTAGACCATCAGATTCTGGAGGAGATCCCAGAGCAGATCTCTTTCTAAAGGTGCTGTGAATCTGAAATGTTAGTATGTTGAATGGGGTGGGGGGTGGGGGTTGGGGGTGCTGGACAAGCAGATATGTGTTGGTTTGGTCCTCATTGGAGCCATACTTTTTGAAGGGTGGGGCTTTGAACATTCGCCATTTCCCGCCTCTGAGGGCTCGCCACAGTCGCCTGAAACTGGGGGACCTGGAACAGACCCTCCGAGCCCCGCCTCCATAGACCCTTGGGGAAGCAAAGTTGCTCTGGGAAGGAACACATCCTAATCCTAATAAGTCTCCTCTCCCTGTTTTTTTTCGTGGACTTTTCAGCATGGTGAAGCTGCTGTGGAGGGAGAAGGTCCAACATCAGTTCCTGTTCTGGCTGCTGTAGGAACCACTGGGCCATGGAGGCCCCCTGAGCGCCCCCTACTGGGCAGGAGTAGCTGCAGTTGAAGCCTTGAGAGCGGCAGGGATTCACAGTCTTGGAGACCTTCTGGAGTATACTGGACCTGACCTTCAGAACGCAGCAGGTCCAGAAGCTGCTCTGGGCTGGAGGTCGGAGAGGATCACTGGCCAGCTGCTGCAGCACTGGTGAACGGGTCTGACTAGAGAGGAGCGCCACCTGCTGGAGGAGTATGGCCGTGCTCTGACCTCCTGTCCAGATGCCCCCCCCACCATCTGCCCCAGCTCAGACCAGCAGAGGCTGAGCCTGAGGGACACTCAGGGCAAAGCTCTGTCTGTCCTCATGGTTCGGTGTCTGAACAGACAGAAGCTCCAGAACCAGACCCAGCTGTCCTGGGGGGCCCACCTGGGCCTGGGGGAAGAGGTCCAGCCTGAGTGGAGGAGTATTTACAAGCCTCGTCTCTCCAGGAGGGTGGTGGACCTCCAGTGGAGACTCATCGATGGGATTTTAGCAGTGAACACTTCTACCTCTGTTCTGGACCGTACTGTCTCCAACACCTTCCCATTCTGTGAAGCAGTGGAGAAGGTTCCACTGCTCCACCGAATGTTCTCGCCTGGCTCCTCTTTTTAAAACTCTGGACCTGTTATTCCAAAAAGCTGGAGAGGTTTTCTCCCACTGGATATTCATTTATGGTTGTAGATACAAAAGGACTCTCAGAGACAAATACCAGATGCTGAACTTTGTGATTGGCAGTCTGTGTGAGCAGGAGCAGGAAGGTGGAGGACAGTCAGGACAGGAACTTAGTCCTGCTGTTGAGTGGGATGATAAGAGCGAGGATTTGAATTGATTTTAACTATAACTATGAATCAGTGAAAGACCTGGGACTCTTTAAGTGTTACATCCAAGATGAGAAGCTGGTGTTCTCAGATCAGCTGGTCTGATCTTTTTTAGCTTTTTGATCTTATATTTATTTATAAAGCGGGAAATGTGAAACTGTTTCTTTTTTTGAACTGACACAATTAAGTTGGTTTGAAAAATCAAAATCTCTGTCTCTCTCTCTGTCTGTCTCTGTCTCTCTCTGTCTGTCTCTCTCTGTCGGTCTCCCTCTCTCTCTGGAATGAGGGCAGCTATGATTGCACGCAGCGTCAGAGAGGAAGTAGTAATCCCTGGAGGTTGGTCTTCACTAATGATGGCCAAATGAAGCTTCATGAAGCACTGAAGCTTTCCACCAAATTGGTTCAGCAAAGGGTTCATTTCTCGAGGCTTCATGTGCACACAAAAGCCCCTGCTGGTCAAAACTGTCATTGTCATTTGAACTATTATGATGAGATCGTGGCTGTCTGGCAACAGTGTCAGCATGGATATGATCACATCCATGAAATGTTTTTTGGTCAATGTGTGGGTAATGAGAATGGAGGTCTAATAAAAAAAAGTCTGGACAATTACAACCAATGTTTAAACAAATCCAACAGGAGAAGAGATGTTTATGTTAAAATTGCTTTGTTGGTTTCAAATCTGTGCTTGAAAAGGACAATGGTACAACATTAAAATGGTACTAACACATTTCATTATGTACAGGCTTATTCTATGTAATAAGCTGTTACAAGAGGGCATTACTAATACCTTGTTGGGAGACACCAGATCAAAATGTTGCCGTACAGGTGAAACCCTCTTTCTCTTGGCCTACTCCATCGAAAAACACTCTCTCTCAAACGCAAACTCACAACAATCCAACAAACAACTCCAACAAAGTTTCTGCGATCCACCAAGCTTATATATTCTCCGAATACCGGGCAAAACCAGCCGCTTCATGAACTGCAACGTCATCCATGACGTCACTCGCCCCAAAGAAGCAAGCCTCGATACGCGCTCCGAAGCTCCGGCGCAGTACGTCCCATCACTAGTCATCACAGCCTGTCGTCTGGATGTGTGTGTGTGTGTCTTCTGATATCAAAGTCTGTACCGTTAGAGGATTCATTAAAGCTGATAAGTGAAAAATGAGCAGAAGAGGGAGGAGAAAATAGCAGGGGAGCACGAGGAGTGGGGGTGAATAAACAGCTGTGACTGCAGATGTCAATGAACTCTGTGTCTAAACACACTGCTGTCTATTCACTATTCAGTAGTCTTAAAATACACAAAAACTCACAAAGGCTGTAGTCACAGGCGTATACACACACGCAGCAGCTCAGAGTGCTGCAGTCTGGATCAGAAGTCAGTGGTTCGGTTCCAGAGCACATGTGGAACCTGAACCTAATATGGTAAGTCATTAGGTGTGTGTGAATGGGTGAATGTGACAAGAAAAAAGCACAGCATACAAACCAGAACATTTACAACAGTCTGACTGAAAGACTTAAATCTGACACTGATTCAATTAATTTCAGCATCTTAAAAAGTTTGTGTCCTTGTAATGTTCATGTTATATTTAACATCCAAAGAAAAAGAGTAACAACACACGCACACACACACAGACAAACACGCACACACACACAGACACACACGGGTCTAATGACAGGAAATGAACAGTTGACCTAGTTTGTCTGCAGGAAAAGAAACATTAGAACATGTGTATAGATGAGATAGACAGATCTCATACACCATGGTCGAGCAACCAATCAAACCAAACTGAACTCATTAATGAGCTGATGTCAATACTCAGACAGTTGATTGGTCACAGACACTGGTTGTAGTTACAGCGTATAAGTTATTTAATATAGTTCAGGTTGCAGTTACTGGATGTATTCAGTTAGTGGATGTATTTACCAGTCATAGCTAGTTGGAGTGGGACCGACCAGTTCAAACCGTTTCATTGTTCAACACTGGTGGTCGCAGCTGCGGCTCAGTGACAGTACTGGTGACATCACGCACTACGGCTCGGCGTCACTTTGAATGAGCCGCAAAACAACAACAAAACAACACTGTTTAACACTGCTAAACACAGCTGAACACTACCGAACAGGACTGAACGCTACTCCACACTATTAAACAATACTGAACACTCCTGAACACTATTAGACACTATGGATCACAGCTAAATACTACTAAACACTACCGAACTAATGCTGTTTAACACTGCATACACACATGCAACACTAACAGGGTAAACTCTGTTAACTAAAAGTGAGTGTGTGTAAATATGCGTTCGCTAACAGTGTGTAAACTCTGTTAACTAACAGTGAGTGTGTGTAAAGATGCGTTCATGAACACAGTGTTCTCACCGCTCAGTTTGGGGTCGGTCTTCCTGCGTGCTCTGTCTTTTCCTCTCAGTTTGGAGAAGGTTCTCTTCAGCAGGGGCTCGGCCATGGCGCCCCTGCTCCCACTGCTCCTCCTAGGAGGAGCAGTAGATCCAGCAGGAGCAGAGAGGAGTCACAGCTCCTTCCTCAGCTTCCAGAGTCCAGCCATGACGGCGGCTAATTGCTCTGTGGACTCTGGGAGCTGCAGAACAGGAAATGAATTCCACACATTCTTTCCCAAACTCCCCCTCCCACCTCCTCCTCCCTCCTCCTCCGCTCCTCTCTCCAACTCCCTCCTCCTCCTCCTCCTCCTTCTGGGTCCAATCACATGTTCTGGTTCACACTCAGTTGAGTGCTGATGTACTGTTTTGGATCAGCTGATGCAAGGATGAGGAGGAAGAGGAGGAACAAGTAGAGTATGAGAGGGAGGAAGACGGATTAGTTAGGTCCGTCATATAAATTATTTACTATATACAAATTATTATTAATTACGGACCATAAAATGAAGAAAGCAAGTAGAGTAGCTGAAGAGGAGCAGGATGATCTTCATCACCTTGTCCAATAGAGGGAGCCAGAGGCCAGCTAACAGCATCTACAGAGCAGAATTAAACTTCTTGATTTTATTGATGTTTGAACTGAACTTGTTCTTGTCAGAAGTTCACCCATTCATCCATTCATCCACTGGTAGCAGATCACACCACCATCTGTCTCAGTATCATACAAAACCTTCTGATCCGGAGACAACCACTGTGCGACTGAGCCACAGTCACCCTGACAACAGCAGACAGGACAGGAGGAGATGAGACAGGAGGAAATGAGATGAGACAGAAGACAGGAGGAAACGAGGAAACCGGAGGAGACTAGAGGAGACTGGAGGAAAAGAAAGGAGACTGGAGGAGATGAGAGAAGACAGGACAAGACAGGAAGAGGCAGAAGGAAAGAAAAGGAGACTGGAGGAAACGAGAGGAGACAGGAAGAGATGAGAGGAGACGGTTAAAGCAGAGGATGAGGCAGTGCAGCACATCTGGAGCTTTCAGTCAGAGCTGCATTCATTAACCTCTAGACTTCATTCATTAAAGAGGCGTCAGGTTCAATTAGCAGGAACTAGAGATATAGTGATACTAATCAACTCTGATCACCTTCTGGGACACCCAGAGATCAAAGAGAAAGGCCTCTCCGCCTGATAGGCCACACTCAGGGCAAAGCAAAAAAAACAGCCTGACAGACTACACTCAGGGCAAAGCAAAAAAACAGCCTGACAGACTACACTCAGGGCAAAGCAAAAAACAGCCTGACAGACTACACTGAGGGCTTAACCTGACATAATAAAGTTTGTTTTATTTCATCCCTGCTGAGTGCCAGAGGCATGGCTTTAAGCACTGAATATTCCCCTTCATGCATGTACAGTGCCAGAATGAATACCAACAACATTACTCGTTACCCTGGAAGGGGCAACCTAGCAGACCTACCAGAAGGGTGTCAACTGGAGATCATTTCATTGAGCATTGATCTAGGATTATCTCACTTTCTTGAATTTCTCGGCGCTGGTAGCTCCGTAACATTTGTCGGCAGAGCAGTGACCATTCACTCTCCAGGAGCTGCAAAAACAATATCTGAATCCCTGTTTGTGTTGCCTCAAAGGGCGTCTGCCCTCCCTCGGACAGGTAAGTGTTGCTAGCAGCTTTGACGCTGTGGATTATCTTCTGTGAGGACACTACAGCCGTTGCATCACCTCTTTTGGTCCAGGCCGTGTTCTGCGCTACCTTGCCTCCAGCATACAGTGAGTGTGTGTATTGAATGTGCGTTAGCGCTCAGTTCATCTTTTGTTCAACTGGTAATTTCCGTTGCTTTTGTTTCACCTCTGTTGGTGCAGGTCGCGTTGACCTATGGCACACTCCTTCGCCTCCTCGGCAGGCTCATATCTGTCTCGGTAGTAGTCCTTCCAGACTTGCTATTGTTGCGCCCCCTGCAGTGGTGGCTGAATGGCTTTCACTTAGATGCTGGATGTCACAGCAGGCCAGCCTTGCCCTGCCCTCATGGAGAAACCGGGCCTAAATGCTCCAGGGTGTCCTTAGGGACTCTGTTCCATCTTGCAGAGAGATTGTCACGACAGACAGCTTCCTGTCAGGCTGGGGTGCAATGTGGCAGAACAAGACCGCCCAGGGACAGTGGCATATGTTATATATACCATCAAGGCGGGACAAGGTCTACGCAGCTGCTGGAGGCTACAAGGGACCTCCTCACATGGGCTGCTCCTCGCCTGATCAGTCTGTGAGCAAAGTACCCACCAGTTGTGCGGAAATGCCAGGCAGATTTTCTCTCCCGACAGAGACCTTCAGCAGGGGAGCAGCGCCTCCACCCAGAGGTGGTACAGATCATCTGGGGACTCTTTGGCAAAGCAGGAGTGAATCTATTTGCTTTGAGCTGACCCACTGTCCATTATGGTTCTCACTGGCCAAGACGACCATCCCTCTTGGTCAGGACGCGCTGGCTCACTTTTGGCCAGACAATCTGTTGGATGCTTTTCCACCACTCCCTCTGATTCAGCTAGTATTCCAGAGGGTCCTTCAGGAGGACTACAGGATCCTGCTTTTCTCGCACAGGACGCATTTCTCCTGGCTATTGCCTCAGCAAGCGTGTCAGTGAATTACAGACATTGTCAGTTAATGAGTCGTGCCTGAGGGGGAATTCTGACGTCTTGAGGGTCACCCTGTGACCACATATAGCCTTCCTGCCAAAGGTGTCGTTCCACTCTCACCTTGATCAGCCTATCCGGCTGGCACGATATGTTCCATCTCCAGGGGAAGGAGGGGACGAACTTGAGCTATTGTGTGGCCTACACTACAGCTATGGTTGACATCCAGAGGTCTGACCAGCTCTTTCTGTGTTTCGGTGGCCCCAACAGGGTTTTCGCTGTCTCCAAGCGACACCTCTCCTATTGGATTATTACCCATGAATACCAGGCAAGTGGTCACCCCCCCCCACCCCCACCCCCACCCCCAGGTGTGAAGTGGCGCTCTATGAGGAGTGTTGCTACATCGTGGACTGCTCCCCATCCACTGGCCACCGGTCCACTGTTCTGGATTCCTTGTGTCATTCAGTGCTTAAAGCATCTCCTCTGGTGGTCCTCCTCTGGTGGTCCTCCTCTGGTGGTCCGCCTCTGGTGGTCCGCCTCTGGTGGTCCGCCTCTGGTTGTATTCCTCTGGTGGTCCTCCTCTGGTGGTCTTCCTCTGGTGGTCCGCCTCTGGTGGTCCTCCTCTGGTGGTCCGCCTCTGGTGGTCTTCCTCTGGTGGTCCGCCTCTGGTGGTCCTCCTCTGGTGGTCCGCGTCTGGTGGTCCTCCTCTGGTGGTCCTCCTCTGGTGGTCCGCCTCTGGTGGTCTTCCTCTGGTGGTCTTCCTCTGGTGGTCCGCCTCTGGTGGTCTTCGTCTGGTGGTCCTCCTCTGGTGGCCTTCGTCTGGTGGTCCACCTCTGGTGGTCCGCCTCTGGTGGTCTTCCTCTGGTGGTCCGCCTCTGGTGGTCCGCCTCTGGTGGTCTTCATCTGGTGGTCCTCCTCTGGTGGCCTTCGTCTGGTGGTCCACCTCTGGTGGTCCTCCTCTGGTGGTCCGCCTCTGGTGGTCTGCCTCTGGTGGTCCTCCTCTGGTGGCCTTCGTCTGGTGGTCCACCTCTGGTGGTCCTCCTCTGGTGGTCCGCCTCTGGTGGTCTGCCTCTGGTGGTCCGCCTCTGGTGGTCTGCCTCTGGTGGTCCGCCTCTTGTGATTCCTTTTCCTTTAGTCTCTGTTATTTGATCATTTCTTTTCTACATCAACGTCTTCATCATCATCATCATCATCATCATCATCATCATCATCATCATCATCATCATCTCCTTCATCATCATCATCAGTCTTTAGTGACATCATGATAAATTGATTGAGTGACTGAGTTTGAATCAAGATAATTAAATGTGTCACTACCAGATAACAGGCATTGTTGTTTATATAGCAACACAGTAATGCGCTATCATGAGAAAATTGAGGTAAAGTAAAAAAAGTGTGGCCGCTCTCAGCTTCCAAATAATTAGATTGTTATTTTATTGCCAAACTCATCTCAACCAATTTACACATGCACACACACACACACACACACACACACACACACACACACACACACACACTCAGAGCTCTGCTCTTTCTGTCTCTCTCTTTCTCTTCTTCCTCTTGGTGTCGCTCTTCCCTTGCTCACTCCTCTCTCTGCTGGGATGGAGGGAATTCCCTGAACTGGGACGACTGGAAATCCCAGTGCAACACACACACACACACACACTCTGTCTCACTCACACGCACACACACACAGTGAATGTGAAAATGTTTTTCTGTTTGGAGCTGAAGGTCGGCCGCTTTGTTTCCTTTCATTTTATTCCCATTTTCCCGGCTTCTCGTCTCGTCCTCTTGTCTGTGTTTTGCTGCTCGAGTCGAGCAACAGAGACAAATAAAAAGAGGAAACACATCGATGCAATAAATCCTGCTTTAATGGGACGTAGATTTGTGAATGTGAGTGAAGGATAAAAGGCGTGATCTGAGAGACAGGGAGAAATAGAAGCAGCAGAATGTGTCCATCATCAGAGCTGTCAACACGCTGTCAGCAGCGGCCAATCAGACGTGGCGAGCAGTTTGACTGACAGGTGTTGATGCATGTGCAGATCTCTCAGCAGGACTGAGAACATTTAACTTCATGGTCAGACCAATGAAGACGTCAGAGGAGCCCGTCAGTCACCCCAGGTATAGTTCACCCTGACACCCTTGCAGCTGATTGGCCAGTGAATCCATGGGGAGGATCTGATTGGTCGTTAATCACTGAAGGCCCAGATGTGACAGGATGTGAGTTATCTCAGTTCAGTCAGAGCTCCATCTGTCACTCATCTGCTGTGATGTGACTAAAGATCCTCAGGTGGGATGGTTCAGAGCTGCTGATTAGCTGATCACACGGGATCATTGATCAATACTCTCATGTTGTTGTTTACTGTTGTTGTTATAGGGAAAATATCCAATGTTTCCAACAGTCCTTGAACTTGCTGTTTGCTGAGTGGTTTGATCTGGGACAGTGGGCCAATCGGTGGTGAGAAAGGTGTTTGGGGCGGGCTTTTTGTGAGTGAGCTTTTTCTTTGTTTTGAATGGGCGGGGCTACGTGTTGCTGTGGGCGGAGCTTCAGCAGAAGACGTGAAGAGCAGAATCACCACACCACAGAGATTCCACTGTTTACTGGTTCATTGTTTGTTTGTTTGTTTGTTCCTGTTCAAAGAGGAAAACAAGGCACAACAAGAGCATCAAGAGCTACTTCCACCTCCGTTTAGGGCTTCAAGCCCTTAGCAATGTGTTAACTTCAACACTTAGCAACATATGTTAGTTATGCTGTTAGTTATGCTGAGCTTCTCTAGGTGTTCTTAGGTCTCCCCAAGTGTTTCTCTGTGTTCCTCCAGGTGTTTCTCCAGGTGTGTCCAGGTTTTTCAGGTGTTCCCACGTGTCTCTTTTGGACACCTTGTCGTCCCAGCAGTGTAAGCCCCGCCCCCAAAGCAACAATGCTTCCTATTGGCTGAGAGCAGCAAGTGTGCAGCAGCTTCACACACATGCGCTCCTGTACCGATTGGTTTAATTAATGAACGTTTTTTACGATTGGTGTGTGCATGTGCGTATATGTCTGTGTGTGAGTGAGTGCGTGTGTGTGTGTGTGTGTACATGTGTGTATGTGTGTGCGTGTGTGTGTATGTGTTAACCCACCTTGTCTGTGCATCAGTTGTTTCCTTTTGTGTGCAACAGAGCGAGTGCTCTTCACACACACACACACACACACACAGACATACACACACACAAACACACACACATACACACACACATACATGCACACAAACACACACATTTGCATTTAAATAGCGACATCAACCAGCGTTGGTGTCGGTGAAGCACTGGGTTTCCCAGATGTCACAGCAAAGTCAGATGGAGCAGCTGTCTCACACACACACACACACACACACACACACACACACACACACACACACACACACACACACACACACACACACACACACACACTCCAGTGCTGCCGTCGGCTCGTGTGTAAATCATCTGATAATCTGCAGCAAAAACAATCGTTCAATATAAATACTGATTCTTGGGTTAATGTTAGTGATTTTAATTATTTTACACATCATGGAAATATTTTCCATTTTATAATGAAAATACAATAATAACATAATAATTACAGCTGTAAATTCAGTCAATCAGATGAAATAAAACCAGATATATTTTCACCTCAAACTCTGTAATATTAACAACACTAATAATGATAACAATACTTATACAATGACAATAACAGTGACAATGCGATAATGATAATAATAATAACAATAGAAATAAGGATAATAATATTTGCAACAGTTTTTCAAAATGATCAAAAATATTAAAATATTATGTATATAAATATACATATATACTAAAAATAGCAACAGTAAAATCTGAGTTTTATTTAAATTTTTACATTTGTCAAAATGTTTTTAACAAAATACAGTGAGTGAGAAATTATAGGACAAACTGCTCAGAGCAGAGAGGAGAGGAGAAGAGGAGCAGGGTGGAGGAGGAGCAGATGAGAGAAGGAGAGGAGAGGAGGAGAGGAGAGGAGCAGTGGTTGGAACAAACTGAATTAGAAATGGAGCCACGAGGCCACAATCAGATCTGCTGCAGAAACAGAGGCTTCATGTAAAAGAGAAGAAATCAAGAAATAAAAGTCTCCACCATTCATCACGTCCTCGCCTCCTGTCGGCCTGACGGATCGAGCTGCAGCAGCTGAGTAACAGGGTTAACCACAAGACAGAGGACCAGGGGACGCCTAGGACACAGGGAAGGACAGGTGGGAGGACACTTAGGACAGGTAAGACAGGTAGGACAGGCTGGCAGCAGCTCTGCCTCTGGGCCTGGACATTCTGATAGTTGGTTCTGGAGCCCAAGACAGAAGGAGACAGACTGGAGGAGACAGACAGGAGGAGACTGACAGAAGGAGACAGACAGGAGGAGACTGACAGAAGGAGACAGACAGGAGGAGACAGACAGAAGGAGACAGATAGGAGGAGACAGACAGGAGGAGACTGACAGAAGGAGACAGACTAGAGGAGACAGACTGGAGGAGACAGACAGGGGGAGACAGACAGAAGGAGACAGACAAGAGGAGACTGACATGAAGAGACAGACTAGAGGAGACAGACAGGAGGAGACAGACAGAAAGAGACAGACAGGAGGAGACAGACAGAAGGAGACAGACAGGAGGAGACAGACAGGAGGAGACAGACTGGAGGAGACAGACAGAAGGAGACAGACAGGAGAAGACAGACAGGGGGAGACAGACAGGAGGAGACAGACAGAAGGAGACAGACAAGAGGAGACTGACATGAAGAGACAGACTAGAGGAGACAGACTGGAGGAGACAGACAGGAAGAGACAGACAGGAAGAGACAGACTGGAGGAGACAGACAGGAGGAGACAGACTAGAGGAGACATACTGGAGGAGACAGACAGGAGAGGACAGACTGGAGGAGACCAGAGGAGACAGACAGAACAACCTGGAGCTGAAAATCCTGAATGAAAATCTTTTATTTTTAATTCTTATGATTCTTATGATTCTTATAATGTAATGAAGGAGCTGTTCCGTTAATCTGCTCATTCCATGATTTTGAGATTAAAATAAAGTCAAAGAAAGAGATTAAAACAAACTAAAATAAAGAGAGAGATTAATACGTTCTGAGACCCGAGACGGCCCGGAGGTTCACATTCATTAGTCATTATCTGACGGCAACAACAACAACAACAACAACAATAATACTAATAATAATACTAATACTACTACTACTACTACTACTAATACTAATAATAATACAATTAATACTACTACTACTAATAATAAAAATAAATAATAATAATAATAATAATAATGATGATGTAAACTATACAAACAATAAGAATACTAATTTAACATTAACAAAATAATATTATAACTAATAATAATGAGCTGTTGTAGTTGCATGTTTTAATCCGTTTCACATTTATCAGTTGCTGTGTGTGTGTGTGTGTGTGTGTGTGTGTGTGTGTGTGTGTGTGTGTGTGAAATCCTTTTTTTTTAAATGAAAACAACTTTTGAGTCTCACTCACCAGAGGAGCTGAACTCCTCCTCCTCTTCCTCCTCTTTATTGTTTTTCCATTTCTCTTTCAGGTTTTGTAATAAGTGAATCCTGAGTTTTCCTCATTCCTCAGGGTTTGTTTCTCTGCTCCTCCTGCTCCTCCTGTGCCTCCGTCTCCTCTGCCTCCTCCTGCTCCTCCTGCTCCTCTGTCTCCTCCTGCTCCTCTGTCTCCTCCGTCTGCTCCGTCTCCTCCTGCTCCGCCGTCTCCTCCTGCTCCCCCGTCTCCTCCATCTGCTCTGTCTCCTCCTGCTCCTCCTGTTCCTCCTGTTCCTCCTGCTCCTCCTGCTCCTCCTGCTCTTTTTCTTGCCCTCACACTCTTCAGTTAGTCTGGATCTCTCCTCCTCACCCTGGGACACCAGAGAGGAAGTCACATGTCCTGGAAAACCTTGAGTTGTCCTGGAGAAGAAGTTCATATCAGCTATAGATCAGCTAAAGATTAGTTAGATCAGCTATTGACAGGTCAGGTCTGGGGGACGGGGTGACCAGGTTGTCTTCATGTGCTCATCACAGCTGATGAACAAACATCTAATCTTTGACCTTTGACCTCTGCCCCTCACAGTGGTGAAGGACCTGGACCTGGATGTGGTCTTGGACCAGGACCTGGACCTGGACCTGGACCTGGACCAGGACCTGGACCTGGACCAGGAAGTGGTCCTGGAGGTGGTCCTGGACCTGGACCTGGATGAGGTTCCTACAGAGAAACAGGCTCTCTTTCTCTCTCTCTTTCTGTCTGTCCGTCTCTCTCTCTCTCTTTCTCGCTCTCTCACTCTCTCTCTGGTTGGTTGGGTCGTATCCCCGCCTCCTTCCCCTCCTCCATCTATCTCTCTCCCCCTCTTCTCTTCTCTCTCTCTCTTTCACACACACACACACACACACACACACACACACACACACACACACACACACACACACACACACACACAGTAACCCCCCGTCCTTATAAGGTCAGGCTCCGCCCCCTGGTGCGTCAGCGGCTCGGGGTAGACCCGTGGGGTTTTTGGGTTTAGGCGTCCAGTCCTGTGGGGCCGCAGGGCTGAGAGTTTCTCCTCTGCTGCTCATCCCTCCATCACTGTCTCTCTCTCTATCTCTCTCTCTCCTCCACTTCTCCTCTTCTCTTTTCTTCTCCCCTCTTCTCTCCTCTCCTCCTCCTACTCCTCCTCTTCTTTTCTCTCTTTGGGGAAAAGAAAAAAGACACTTTGCTTGCGCACAATACTCCGTCCGGACTCTCCTCTCTTCTCTCTCCCCCTCATCTTTTTGTCCTCTGAGGATTTTACTTTTCTCGCCCTTTTTTTCCTGCTTCTCCATTTCTTTCCTCCGATGACACAAAATTTTAGCATTTTTTTTTATCTCAGAAATTTTAAAAAGTCGTAAAATATAAACTGTCACGTCCCAGAGTCCAAAGTCCAATTAAATCTGAAAACAGACAAAAACTTGTGCAGTTGAATAAAACTCTGTTCTGCTCCTCCTGCGTCTCCTCCTGCATCTCCTCCTGCTCCTCCTGGCTCTGTGTCTGTCCTGCTCCGTCTCTTCCTCCGGTGACTGAAGACTCTGCTGCTCTGCACCTCTTCCCCCTCCTGCGTCTCCTCCTGCGTCTCCTCCTGCGTCTCCTGCTGGAGCGGCAGATGTTTGGGCTCCAGGAGCAGCTCCCCCGAGGAGCCGGCGGCAGCATGAAGGAGGAGCCGCTGGCCGTTCGCTCCTGGATGCACTCAGCCGGGGTGGTGGACGCCAGCACGGCCGCCCAGAGGTACACACACACACACACACACACACACACACACACACACACACACACACACACACAGAGGCAGGCCGACCCGTGTGCATCTCACAGGTTTCTGATGATTTGGAGAAAATAAGGAAAATATTTTCTGCTGCTGCTGATTTATCGAATTTAATTTATTTGAAGCAGATTTTAAAAAAATCCTTAAAATTCAGTTTGTTGGTAAAAAGTTTTTCTGTTTGTTGCGACAAATTTGTGGCCGTCGCTTGAGCCGAAGCGGAAAAGAAGAGCCAGAGCAGGTCGCTGGCTCTTCATTGTTTATTGGGTGTTTGAACGTTGATTTTATTGATTTTGGACTTTTATTGTCATTGTGAATGAAGCGTCTCGGCCGGGAAATCACAGAAACAAATCAAAGAAATCAAAAAAGAAAATTAGAGATCACAAAATTAATTTGAAAGGACAAATTGTAACAATCCCTGCTTGGTCCCCCAAATCTTCAAAAAAAATCTCAGAGAAAAATCCACATTTTTTTTTCTGAGCTCCGGAACAAATGGAGCCGTCGCTCAGAATAAAGCAGAATTTTCAGTCAGGTGAAACAGGAAGAGGAGCTGCTCAGCACGTCAGATTAAACAGGTGAAATTAACAAAGTCAAATTAACAGGTGAAATGTTTAAATCAGATTAAACAGGTGAAATTAATAACGTCAGATTAAACAGGTGAATAATGAAGTCGTAATGAGCTGCAGATGTTCTCGCGTCACATTATTCACAGCACACGTCTGCGGAGTCAGTGTCCCGGGCCTGACAGTGTGTGTGTGTGTGTGTGTGTGTGTGTGTGTGTGTGTGTGTGTGTGTGTGCCTTTTTAATAAAAACAACACTCACCAGAGGAGTTGAACTCCTCTTCCTCCTCCTCCTCCTCTTCATCTTTATTTTCGCTTGGATTTTGTTGTTTGAACAAGTGAATCCTAAGTTTTTCTTATTCCTCTAAAGTTTTTTCGTCCTCTTTCATATGAACAAAGAAATACTGATTTTAGTAATGATCAGAAGTCCTGAAAATTACTTAATAAATATGAACTATTAAGTTTTACAGCTGTGTGTGTGTGTGTGTTTGTCCTGAGATGCTTGAGGATTAGACGATGAAGATGAGGTTGAACAAATCAGAACTTGATGGATTTAAGGAGTAAAGATTTTAATAGATTTATTAGTTGAAATGTGGGAATAAAATACTGTGTGTGTGTGTGTGTGTGTGTGTTATGCCAGTGAATGAACTGATTAATTGCTGCACAGTTTAACAGTGGTGTCTGTCTGTCTGTCTGTCTGTCTGTCTGTCTGTCTGTCTGTCTGTCTGTCTGCCTGCCTGTCTGTCTCTCTGTCTGTCTGTTTCTCTGCCTATCTGTCTCTCTGCCTGCCTGCCTGTCTGTCTCTCTGTCTGTCTGTCTCTCTGCCTATTTGTCTCTCTGTCTGCCTGCCTGCCTGGCTGCCTTCCTGTCTGCCTGCCTGTCTGTCTGTCTCTCTGTCTGCCTGCCTGCCTGGCTGTCTGTCTGTCTCTCTGCCTATCTGTCTCTCTGTCTGCCTGCCTGCCTGGCTGCCTGTCTGTCTGCCTGTCTACAGTGGGGTGGGTCTCGCTCGGGCTCACTTTGAGAAGCAGCCTCCGTCCAACCTGAGGAAATCCAACTTCTTCCACTTTGTTCTGGCGCTGTACGACCGGCAGGGTCAGCCGGTGGAGATCGAGAGGACGACGTACGTGGACTTTGTGGAGAAAGAGAAGGTGAGACTCTTAAGAGGACCACCCGAGACTCAGAGACCAACCAGTGATGGAAACCAAATGTCTGCTCTGTGTGTGTGTGTGTGTGTGTGTGTGTGTGTGTGTGTGTGTCAGGAGCCGAGTGGAGAGAAAACCAACAACGGGATTCACTACAAGCTGCAGCTGCTCTACAGCAACGGTCTGTCTCTACATTAATCTACGTCTATGTTTGCATCTCATGGTGAATTCTTAAAATTAAGTGTGTGTATGTGTGTGTCTGTGTGTGTGTCCAGGAGTGAGAACAGAGCAGGATCTCTATGTGAGGCTGATCGATTCCATGACCAAACAGGTAATTATTGATTATTATGTCTGAATATTATGTGGTGTGAATCCTGTGTTTCACTGTTCAAAGGTTTCTAAAGATCAAAGAAAACAACAGAGACAGCTAGTGACAGTGTGTGTGTGTGTGTGTGTGTGTGTGCGTGTGCGTGTGTGTGTGTTTGTGTCAGCCCATCATCTATGAGGGTCAGGATAAGAACCCAGAGATGTGCCGTGTCCTGCTGACACATGAGATAATGTGCAGGTGAGAAGAAATGTAGGATGTAGTGTGCAGCATGTGGTATGTAGTGTGTGGCATGTGGAATGTACTGTGTAGCATGTAGTATGTAGTGTGTAGCATGTGGTATGAAGTGTGTAGGATGTAGTATGTAGTGTGTAGCATGTAATGTAAAATGTAGCATGTAGTATGTAGTATGTAGCTTGTAGTCCGGTGACTGACAGGTCTTGCTGTCTTCGTTCAGTCGTTGCTGTGATAAGAAGAGCTGCGGCAACAGGAACGAGACGCCGTCAGACCCCGTCATCATAGACAGGTACACACACACACACACACACACAGTGTCTTCATGTTGTGATTGATCAATGAATCACGTCATTGATCAGTATGAGTCAGTCATCGTTGAAGTATCAGGTCACATAATGCAGAACAGGCACCTGTGGACCTGGGTCTGGACCCGGGCCGAGTGATGGTTCTGTCCGGACCTCTGATAAATCTCTGATACATTGACGAGAATAGATGATTAGCATTTCTGACGGTCTGCTCGGTGGGGGGTCGACTCGTCTGTCGTCTTTGACAACAACCAACCATCAGCCACCATCCTAACCGAGATATTAGTGACAGCCACACGCCCACTTTTATCACTAAGAGAAAAACAGAGAACAAAAGAGAAGCGTGGTGTCCAAGCTCTGTTTGTTGTTCATTTTTTTCCCTAAAACAGCAATTTCTTATTTACTGTTTCCATTGACCTGTGAGTTGTTCGGGCCGGGACCTCTTTGATTTAAAAAAAATATTCAGTCAATGCAATGTTTGCCTTTGTTTTGTCCCTAAAACAGCCACTTTCTATTTAATATTTCCTGAAGATGTCCACTGTCTCTTTAGGCTGGCACCTCTTTAATTTAAAAGAAAAATGTTTTTTAGGCTCTGTTTTATTTATTTTAATCTGCGGTTGGTGTTTTCTTTAATATGAAATAAAGGCATTACATTTTATTTTCTTGGCTAATTTGCCTACTTTTATTTATGGTAAAAAGCTATATTACAATACAGGTGCGCTCTGTTAAAAGTTTCCTGCATTTACATTAATTTCATTGAAACCATTGGAAAATGGGAACAAAGGAGTAGGTTAGACACAATAATAAGACATAAGCTGCACTTTGGTTCCGATCTTTTACTTGGAGGAAATTTTAGTAAGTGAAACTAGGTCACTTTTAATTGAATACCCCTGATGTAGAACATTCTTCTGATCCCTGACCTCTGATCTCTGACCTTTGACCTATGATCCCTGTCCACTGACCTCTGTCCTCTGACCTTTTACCTATGATCCCTGTCCTCTGACCTCTGACACTTGTCCTTTGACCTCTGACCCCTGTCCTCTGTTCCCTGATCTCTGACCTCTGATCTCTGACGTCTGTCCTCTGACCTCTGTCCCCTGTCCTTTGATCTCTGGCCTCTGTTCTCTGTCCACTGTCTACTGACCAATGACTACGGGCAAGAATGAGCTCCCATCATGCACCTTGTCTCAGTCTAACTATGTTCAGCCTGTCTGAGGTGGGGGGTATCCCTTCTACTTCCTGTGTGTGTGGTGGAGACACACAGAACAGAATTCTCATGTCATGACAATTGAAACCAGCTTGTCTTCTTTGTTTTGACATTTTGATTGTTGTTGCAACAAACACTTTAAATGATGGACACTTTGTATTTATGGACCCGTCACTAAAGAGCTTTAAGTTCCTCAGGATGGCTGCATCACTTCCTGTCTCCTCTTGGTCCACAGGAAGCTGCTGCATCAATGAGTCCAGCAGCTTCAGTGAAGCCAGAAAACCAAAGTCCCCCCTCTCCCCTCCCCTCTCCTTCTCCCTCCTCTTCCTCTTCCTCCCCCTCCCTTCTCCCTCCCCCCATCCCAGGAGGAATCAGGCACTCTCTCCTTTTTTCAACCCCCCTCCCCTCCATTTCCTCCTCCTGAGTATTAATCTCTACCCTATCCCCCCTCCCTCACACTCCTCCTCTCCTCTCTTCTCCTCATCCTCTCTCCTCCTCCTCCTCCTCTCTACTAGGAGGGGGCTAAAGTGGGGGGATGGAGGTGGTTGCTCCAGAACAGAGCCCCCCCAACCCTCCCCCACCACCACCACACACACACACACATACACACACACACCGTTGCAGTGCATGCTGGGACGGTCTCCAGTGTGTTCCTGCTCCACTGTACAGGAACATGTCAGAGCTGCAGCTTCAGTCTGGGGGTGGGGGGGTGGGGGGGTGGGGGGGGGGGGGGGGGGGGGTTCCTCCTGCAGCTGCATCTCCTTAACTGGAGGAACCAGGAGCAGCAGGGACCAGGACCTGGATGTCCTGCAGCTCTTCCTCTCTCTGGTGGTTTGGTTGGTAGAAGCAGAACTGAGCTCAGGGTGGGGGGCCGTTAGGAGCCCCCCAGGCTGCTGCTCTCCACTGAGTGGTCTCTGCTCTGAGCCCTGCTGCAGCAGATCTTTGTGAAGCTGTTGTGATGTTGAGCTGCTGGTAACTCTGCGTGTTTAACTGTGTCTTTAACTCTCTGCGTCTTTGACTCTCAGTGTCTTTCATTCTGTCTTTAACTCTCTGTGTCTTTAACTCTCTGTATCTTTAACTCTGTATCTTTGACTCTGTGTCTTTGACTCTTTGTGTCTTTGACTCTCTGTGTCTTTGACTCTGTGTCTTTGACTCTCTGTGTCTTTAACTCTCTGTGTCTTTTACTCTCTGTGTCTTTAACTCTGCGTCTTTGACTCTGTGTCTTTGACTCTTTGTGTCTTTGACTCCCTGTGTCTTTGACTATCTGTGTCTTTAACCCTCTATGTCTTTAACTCTCTGTATCTTTAACTGTGTCTTTGACTCTGTTTTTATCACTCTGTCTTTGACTCTCTGTGTCTTTGACTCTCGGTGTCTTTGATTCTCTGTGTCTTTAACTCTGTGTCTTTGACTCTCTGTATCTTTGACTCTCTGTCTTTGACTCTCTTTGTCTTTAACTCTTTGTGTCTTTTACTCCCTGTGTCATTAACTCTGCGTCTTTGACTCTGAGTCTTTGACTCTCTCTGTCTTTGACTTTGTGTCTTTGACTCTCTGTCTTTAACTCTCTGTCTTTAACTCTCTGTCTTTGACTGTGTCTTTGACTCTCTGTGTCTTTGACTGTGTCTTTGACTTTCTGTGTCTTTGACTCTCTGCGTCTTTGACTGTGTCTTTGACTCTCTGTGTCTTTAACTCTCTGTGTCTTTGATTCTGCATCTGTGACTCTCTGTGTCTAACTCTCTGTGCCTTTGACTCTGCATGTCTGTTGACATTTCACTGCTGATGCTGCTGCTGTCATCTCTCCACTCTGAACCCCAGATGTGAGCGCTAGCGTTAGCGTTAGCGTTAGCATAAGCGTTAGTGTTAGCGGTGGCTGTTAGGTTCTGGTGTCTGCAGCAGGGGATTATGGGAGGACGGGCTGTCAATCATTCAGAGGGCGGAGGTGTGATGTGACTCTCAGGCTGCAGGTTGGTTTTGGATGGAATCTCATTACTGCCGTGTTTCAGGGTGACTGACAGCAGAATAATGTTTGGGGCCCCCCGGGGCCCTGGGCAGCTAAATGTTAAATGTATGAATGCATGGGAGTCAATGGAGAGATGAAGTGTAGCTGAATATTAAGTTTTCCTGAGAAACATCCCAGAATGAGCAGGGTGACCCTGAACGCACCGTCTGAGTGGAAGAGAGGAGGAGGAGGATGGGAAGAAAAGGAGGATGGGAAGAAGAGGAGGATGGGGGGAGGAGAGGAAGAAGATGGGAGGAGAAGAGGAGGAAGATGGGAAGAGGAGCAGGATGGGGAGGAAGATAAGAGGAGGAGAGTAGGAAGATGGGAAGAGGAGGAGGATGGGAGGAGGAGGGGGGTGGGAGGAGGACAAGATAAGGAGGATGAGAGGAGAAGGGGATGAGAGGGGAAAAGGAGGAGTATGAGAGGAGGAGGAGGAGGGGGAAGAGGAGAAGGACTTTGAGAGAAAGAGGAGGACAGGAGGAGGAGAAGAGGAGGAGAAGAGGAGGAGGGATGGCAAAGTAAAATAAACCTGCTCCCTATAATTGGTATTTAACTAGAGTTTCCTTGAGTGTGTGTGTGTGTATTGACTGTCAGTGAGCATTGCCGGTGGCGACAGATCATTATTGATTTTCCAATTGTAAAAGAAAAAATGTGTGTGTGTGTGTTGGGTGTGTGTGGGTGTGTGTGTGTGTGGGGGGGGGGGTATGAAAAAGTGCTCCCACACACACACACACACGCACAGTGTTGGGAGTGACAGCTGTGAGTTTGTGTTTTGTTTTTTGTTGTCTCTGTTAACGAGCTCCTAACGAGATGTTAACGAACGCATTCAACAGAGTCTCCCTTTGATGATGTCATTGACGTTACCTTCAGATCTGCTTGCTGCAGTTGTGGTTCTGGTCTGGGCTGACGAGGATCTAGATCTGGTCTGGGCTGACCAGGAACTGGTTCTGTAGAGGCTCAGGAGAAGCTCGGGTGTCTTTGTGGTTAGTAGATTAAAGTTTGACGATTCTTAATTTGCTTTCATCTCCTCTGGAGCTTCTGTCGTTCAGAGAAGCCTTAATGAGAACAGACTTAATCAGAATCTGTCTCAACGAGAACAAGAAGGACTTGATTGGTCAGATTCCTGCTGCAGCTCATTAAATATGCAAATCAGTTGGACATCCACCACTTCCTGTCACTTTCCAGCTGCTGATTGGTTCAATCTGTTGGGAGCTTCTGTCTGCGCCTGAGTGTGTGTTAATGTGCTCCCTCCCTTCATCTCAAGGAGAAGGAGGAGGAGGAGGAGGAGGAGGAGGTTGTCTGTGTTCATTTACTGTGAGATGAAGAAGCAGAGATGATGGACACGTCATTATCTCATTTAATTATCTACTCCTCCTCCTCCTTCTCCTCCTCCTGCATCAGCCTGGAAATCCAGGACATAATTCTCCAGGCCTTGGAAAATCTATGTGTGTGTGTGTGTGATTGACAGGTGACATTGAGTGGTTGAACAGTAAATGCCATTGTGAAGCTGCAGTTATCAGAAAATGTTGATGTCACTGTGATGTCACTGTGATGTGCCTGTGACATCATCTGAGTCCTGAGTTTACCTGAGAACAGCTGTGACACATCTGGACCTCAGCCCCAAACAGTTCTGAGGGTGTGTGTGTGTGTGGGTGTGTGAAAAGAGAGACATAAAATTCTAACAGCTGGTCCTGATCTCCTCACGCCATCTGACACACACACACACACACACACGCGCACACACACGCAGGGCAGTCTATATAGCTGGAGAAAACTTTGTGATTTTTGCATAGTTATCAAGAGATTTGTGTGTGTGTGTGTGTGAGAGAGAGAGAGAGATAATAGCTGTTAATTAGCTCCATGTTCAAACCAGCAGTGGATGCTAATTAGTGGAAAACCTGTCCAGCATTTGGTGTTAATTAGACCAACAGGCCCAAACACATTAGAACACTAACACACACACACACACACACACACACACACACACACACACACACACACACACACACAACAAGCAGCAGAGACTGGAAGGACGGAAAGAAAGATCGGAGATACTTCACAGGGAGCACCAAAACTGTCCCGTTTCGTCCTCTTCGTCTTTATTTCACACACTCCTGCTGCGGTGCGTTCGGGCTCTGCTGGGAACGTGGGATTTTCTGCTGATTTATTACCATGTATCAGATCATTGAAGGCCTCAAAGTAAAGATGAACCTGAACACACCCAGAGAGAAATGACTCGCATCAGATTAACATGCAGGGCTGCCAACAGCACCTAAATCACCCTCTCTCACACACACACACACATACACACACACACACACGCACACACACACACACACACGCACACACGCACACACGCACACACACACACACACACAGTAGCAGGACATTACTGTCAGTATAATTTCTCCTCACACTGTGACTACATTTTCTACCTCATAGAGCATATTAACTCCAACACAGTGTGGCTTTGTGTGTCTGTATGTGTGTGTGTGTGTGAGAGAGAGAGAGAGAGAGAGAGAGAGAGAGTCAGAGTGTGTGTTCAGCTGTAGTGTGTGTGATTTCCATTCTTCCTGGAGATAAATTTGTGATGCGTCCTAATTTCCTGCTCGTAAATATGTGTAGTAATAGTGTGTGTGTGTGTGTGTGTGTGTGTGTGTGTGTGTGTGTGTGTTTTGTATCATCCCTGCTTATCACATAACAAATTGAAAGCTTAATCTGCTCCATGTTAGATTTACAGCCTTGACTGCTCACGCTCCATTCAGGAGAAAATGGAAAAAAGGAGGAGGAAACGAAGGAGGAGGAGGAGACAAGGGAGGAGGAGATGAGGGAGGAGGAGGAGGTGAAGAGGAAGGAAGGTGATGGTGCTGATGCTGCTGTTACCATGGTAACAGGAGAGGAGATCAGCTGATAGCGGATCAACTTGAGACCAACCACTCAGAACAGCCCCATCCTCATCCCTCCATCACCTCCTTTACCTTCATCATCTCCATCACCTCCATCACCTCCGTCACCTCCATCTCCTTCATCACCTTCATCATCTTCATCATCTTCAACCCTCCATTACCTCCATTACCTTCATCATCTCCATCACCTCCATCACCTCCATGATCTTCATCATCTTCATCCCTCCATCACCTTCATCACCCTCATCATCTTCATCACCTCCATCACCTCCGTCATCTCCATCACCTCCATCACCTTCATCATCTTCATCATCTTCATCCCTCCATCACCTCCATTACCTTCATCATCTCCATCACCTCCGTCACCTCCATGATCTTCATCATCTTCATCCCTCCATCACCTTCATCATCTTCATCATCTTCATCATCTTCATCATCTTCATTCCTCCATCACCTCCATTACCTTCATCCCTCCATCACCTCTATCACCTTCATCACCTTCATCATCTCCATCATCGTCTTCATCACCTTCATCATCTTCATCCCTCCATCACTTCCATCACCTCCGTCACCTCCATCACCTCCATCACCTCCATCACCTTCATCATCTCCATCAGCTCTATCACCTCCATCACCTCCATCACCTCCATGATCTTCATCATCTTCATCCCTCCATCACCTCCATGATCTTCATCATCTTCATCCCTCCATCACCTTCATCACCTTCATCATCTTCATCACCTCCATCACCTCCATCACCTCCATCACCTTCATCATCTTCATCATCTTCATTCCTCCATCACCTCCATCACCTTCATCCCTCCATCACCTCTATGACCTTCATCACCTTCGTCATCTCCATCATCGTCTTCATCACCTTCATCATCCTCATCCCTCCATCACCTCCCCCACCTCCCTCACCTCCCTCACCTTCATCACCTCCATCACCTCCATCACCTTCACCACTTCCATCACCTTCATCACCTTCATCACCTTCATCACCTCCATTACCTCCATCAGCTCCATCACCTTCACCACCTCCATCACCTCCATCATCTTAATCACCTTCATCACCTTCAACTTCAACTTTATTTGTTCTAAGTGTCAGTTCATAACAGCTGTTTTCTCAGGACACTTCACACAGAGAGCAACAACATGTCCACAGTGAACACCCCCTGTCCTTAGACCCTCACAAAGGCTGAGGAACAACTCCCAAGAAAAACCCTGACAGGGGAAACACGGAGAAACCTCAGAGAGAGACAGAGGAGATCCTGCCCCAGGAGGACAGAAGAGGACAGAAGAAGACAGTACTGATGGCTAACAGTTCAGAATATAGATAAATCAGAAGTTGAATCAGTCCAGAGTAGAAAGCGGGACCCTCAGCCTTTGTGAGGGTCGAAGGACAGGGGGTGTTCACTATGTACACCTTGCTGCTCTCTTTGTAAAGTGCCCTGAGATAACAGCTGTTATGAAATGGGACTTAAAACAAATAAAGTTGAAGTTGTTGAAGTTGAAGTCTGTCAGACTACCAGACTGAGACTTCATCACTTCCATCACCTCCACCACCTTCATCACCTTCATCACCTTTTGTGAGCATGGCTATGGCAGAGATCTAATCAGGTGCATATTGATCACATTGTTGTTCTAATGGGCTGATCTTCATGTTGTGCTCACAGAGCATCTGAGGTGTGTGTGAGTGTGTGTCAGCACTTTATCCCTCTGAAGGCTCATTAGAGACAAGCAGTGAAGAATGCTGGGTAATCAATACTGCAGCTTCTCAGGAGACCAGACATCGCCTGAGAGAGAGTTCTGTCGTGTGTCTGCGTGTGTGTGTGTTAGAGAGAGAGAGTCATTTGAATTATCTGCTGAATGACACGTGCCTACTGGACTGTTGGACTGTTGTGCGAGGGACCTTCTTCTGATTGGTTGCACCTGTGTGTGTTTGTGTGCTTGTGTGTGTGTGCAGATTCTTCCTGAAGTTTTTCCTGAAGTGTAACCAGAACTGTCTGAAAAATGCTGGAAACCCCCGGGACATGAGGAGGTTCCAGGTAACACACACACACACACACACACACACACACACACACACACACACACAGATGAATTCATTTCCCCAAAGGGCAGGACGTGACTTCACAGGACCTGATGTACCCATAATGCACTGCAGCGGGCAGCCCCAGGCTTATTGCTTTACGGATATAATATGAGAAGTCAACAGGGAACTGTCTCTCTGTCTCTCTCTCTCTGTCACTCTGTCTCTGTCTCTGGCTGTCTGTCTCTCTGTCTCTCTTTCTCCACTCTCTACTGAATGAGATGACAGAAGGTTGGGGGGGTTTGTGTGGTCAGGGGGGTGGGGGGTGTGACAAACAGGTGAAACCAGGTGAAACTGTGACTTGTCTGTGCTGAAGGATGCTGTTTGTTGCCATGGTGTTTAGGACGTCCGGCCCTGTCGCCTCAGCTGACAGGATGAAGGGGGTGGAGCCACTCGCTCTGGTTAAAGTTGTGTATGTGTGTGTCTGCAGGTGGTGGTGTCTACAACAGTCAATGTGGACGGACATGTCCTCGCTGTCTCTGACAACATGTTTGTGCATAACAACTCCAAACATGGCCGCCGAGCCCGCAGGCTGGATCCATCTGAAGGTACGCAGGTCCCTGACCTGGTCCTAGTCCCTGTCATTGACCAGGTCTCAGACATTATGTCACCTTCTTTCAGAAAACACACACTGCTGGTCTCCTTCAGGAGACTATGGAGAACCATGGGACAGTAGTGCTTTGTAACAGCACAACAGCTACTTCCCACAATCTTCCAGAGGTTTACAGCTGGTTCAGACCAGTACGTATACTCCTCCTCCACTGGTTCAGACCAGTACTTATCCTCCTCCTCCACTGGTTCAGACCAGTTCGTATCCTCCTCCTCCACTGGTTCAGACCAGTACTTATCCTCCTCCTCCACTGGTTCAGACCAGTGCGTATCCTCCTCCTCCACTGGTTCAGACCAGTACTTATCCTTCTCCTCCACTGGTTCAGACCAGTACGTATCCTCCTTTTCCACTGGTTCAGACCAGTGCGTATCCTTCTCCACTCGTCCAGACACCTGTTCATAGAGTGTGTGTGTTGTGCAGACAGTGAGTGTATGTGTGTTGTGCAGACAGTGCAGAGTGTGTGTGTGTTGTGCAGACAGTGCAGAGTGTGTGTGTCCTGCAGCTCAGAGCGATGCCTCATTTAGTCCGTGAAGACACGTCAGCCCAGTCGGCCCAGTCGGCCCAGTCAGACCCGGCCCCCCAGAGAGGACAGGGAGTGTGTGCGTGTCTTTGTGGGCTGTTCAACCTCTTTAATTGCCCTTCTAATTAAAGGCGGTAGCCATGGAAACCTGAGCTCCCGTCAAAGCAGCAGGGTCCCGGGGGCCTCCACCCCCCACCCCAGCTGCAGACCACAGGAAACAGGAAACAGTCTCCAGCCGATCACTCGATCCATTGATCGGCTGACCAACAAGCTCAGTCCCAAACCTGCTCCCTCTGAGACGTGAGGCTACTGTCAGCCAATCAGAGTGTTGCAGAGATCAGCTGATCAGCAGGGGATACAGACTCACCTGAGAAACGTCCATCCAGGAGCCGTGATGTCACCTGAAGCCAGGAGCAGATTAGCAGCTCCTCCTGAGTGTGTGTGTGTGTGAGAGATTGTCTGTCTCTCTCTCTCTTGCTCTCTCTCTCTCTCACACACACACACTCAGTGCTTTCATTTCACTTTATAATTAATCTGCTGCTTCACTTGAAAGAGGAGAGGGAAAGTAGTCATTACCGGTCGAGTGTGTTTTGTCTGTGTGTGTGTGTGTGTGTGAGAGAGAACTAAGCTAAAGCGGATAAGAACCATGACCCAATTAAATCACATTTTGTATGTGTGTGTGTGTGTGTGTGTGTCTGACCTTCAATTGTACAGTAGTGTTGTGAAGCGGTGTTGGTGTCCAACTTGTGGTGCATGGCCTCAGAGGGGTCACAGGACACAAGACTGAGGTCAAGAGGGAACAACATAGTGAATGACCTGTCTCTCTGTCTCTACCCCCACCCCCAACCTTTACCCCACCCCCACCCCCCAGCAGCAACTCCCTGCATCAAAGCCATCAGTCCCAGTGAAGGCTGGACAACAGGAGGAGCTACAGTCATCCTGATTGGAGACAACTTCTTCGATGGTCTGCAGGTCGTCTTTGGCACCATGCTGGTGTGGAGCGAGGTAGCACACATACACACACGCACACACATGCACACGCACACACATACACACCTGCACCGGGTCACCCATGAGTTACAGTTGTAAGCCAGCTTGACTCTCACACTCCCCCCCCCCCCCCCCCCCCCCCCCCCCGCCAGCTGATCACCCCCCATGCCATCCGGGTGCAGACTCCTCCTCGCCACATCCCGGGAGTGGTGGAGGTCACGCTGTCCTACAAGTCCAAACAGTTCTGTAAAGGAGCTCCAGGACGCTTTGTCTACACAGGTACCTATCTGTCTGTCTGTCTCGCTGTCTGTCTGTCTGTCTCTCTGCCTGCTAGTCTGTCTGCCTGTCTGTATGTTTAGCTGTCTGCCTAACTGCCTGTCTATCTGTCTATCTGTCTTTCTGTTTACATGCCTGTTTGTCTTTCTGTCTGCCTGTCAGTTTTTCTGTCTGTTTCTCTGTCTTTCTGTCTACCTGAGTGTCTATCTGTTCGTCTGTCTGCCTGTCTGTCCATCTGTCTTTCAACCTGTCTGTCTGCCTGTCTTTCTGTCTACTCATCTGCCCATCTTTCTGCCTGTATTCCTGTCTGTCTGCCCGTCTGTCTGCCTGCCTGTCTATTTGTCTATCCTTGTGCACACACACACACAGCTTCCTGTACAGACAGTACAGACCAGTAGAGCCCAGTCAGACCATTAGAGTCCAGCTAAGACCAGTAGAGTCCAGTACAGACCAGTAGAGCCCAGTACAGACCAGTGGAGTCCAGTATAGATCAGTAGAGTCCAGTTCTGACCAGCAGAGCCCAGTACAGACCAGTAGAGCCCAGTTCAGATCAGTAGAGTCCAGTACAGATCAGTAGAGTCCAGTACAGACCAGTAGAGCCCAGTACAGACCAGTAGAGCTGAGTACAGACCAATAGAGTCCAGTTCAGACCAGTAGAGACCTTTAAAGGAAAAAATAGACACTGAAGTTTGATCCATAAAAATTCTAACTGGAGAACACACACACACACACACACACACACACACACACACACACACACACACACACACACACATAGGTGATGATTAACAGTCTTACAGGAAAAAACACAAGGTCACGCACACACACACACACATACACACACACACACACACACACAGCTGGCTGCAGATAACACAGACATCAGGAGAGCTAACACACTCTTTTAACTGCTTCTTGTTCCGCCCTGTGAGCCTTCAAGGACTGAACACACACACACACGCACACACACACACTGTTTGTGATGTATAGAAGAGTCAGTCTAAAGCTTGTTAAACACTGCTGAACCAAGACATGATTATAATTCATGCATCTCTCTCTCTCTCTCTCTCTCTCTCACACACACACACACACACACACACACACAAAGACACACACACACGCACAGGGCTGCTGCATTCACTGACACTCTGTGAAGTGGGTGTGTAGACAGGTGGTGAATCAGAGATGAGACCTCGGGTTAATCAGACTGATCTTCACTGTTTGGGATCAGATCTGGTTGTTGCTCAGCTGGAGGTGGTTGTTGTGGATCCAGACTGGTCTTCATGGTAACCAGTCTGTAGGTGGTCCAGACCAGACCAGGGTGAATCCAGGACCAGACTGGTCTCAAACTGGACCTGAGCAAGTTCCAGTGGCACTGACTGTCATTTCACTTTAGAGGGAAACACCTGTCAATCAATCAGTCAACCAATCAATCAGTCAATCAATCAATCAATCAATCAATCAATTTCTCCTCCTCAGCATTAAATGAACCCACCATAGACTACGGCTTCCAGAGGTTACAAAAGGTCATTCCCCGTCATCCCGGAGACCCAGAGAGACTGCCCAAGGTACACACACACACACACACACACACACACACACACACACACACACACACAGTCAGACAGGCAGATTCTGTGTTGTTCGTGTGTTTTCCATTAGTGTGTGTTCTGCATGGCTGCTCCATGTCTGATAATCATCAGCTGCATCTACTGTTCACGCCTGTGTGTGTGTGTGTGTGTGTGTGTGTGTGTGTGTGTGTGAGGCCCAGTCCCTCAATGGTGCAAAATGCTTGAATTCAGTGTTTGTGAAACTAACTGTTTAAACAAAATGCGGAAATGTGTCTGAAACTGGAGGCAGGAGACACAGCAGACTGGTTATGGTAACCAGATTTGTTATGCTTAACAGTCTAGTTGTAGCAAACATTCTGGTTATAGTTAACTGGTGAAGTAAGTGATGAAGTGATGCTGTTCAGCAGAAGGTTCTGGAAAAACTGGAAACTTGAAAGGAAAGAGCTAGAACCAGAGCTTGAACCAGAACGTGTGTGATCCTCTGAGCAGCTCTCGCTGCTGACCGGACCAAGATGAAGATGAAGATGAATAGCAGGCCTCTGGTCACAGTCTCTGGAGGAAGAGCTGCCAGGCAGCAGGTCTCTTTAAGCCAGGTCCACATACCAAACCAGCCAATCACAGGCCGGCACTGTGACTTCATACCCCAGCTCCATGCTGGAATCAGCTTTAGATGTTGGAGCTGTTTGTATGTAAATGAACCGATGTGACAATCATGACTGTGAACACACACACAGACACACACACACACACACACACACACACACATGAATGCACACTGCTGGAAAAGAGCATTAAACTTAACAAACACACATTAACAAGAGATGATTGAATGAAGTGTAACTGTTTGTGTGTGTGTGTGTTTGTGTGTGTGTGTAAGTGTGTGTGTAAGAGAGAGAAAGAGAGGAGTTTAAAGCCCATTGGCAAACACAGAGGTTGAAACAGTCAAATCAGGTAATCAGTGAGTGCAGCCATGTGGCAAGAAAGGAGATTGGTACACACACACACACACACATACACACACATACACACACACACAGACACACACACACGCACACACATACACACAGACACACACACACACACACACACAGACACACTGCAGTGTTTCTCTTATCAGATTTATAAAATGAAATAACTTTTCTGTCCTGGTGACATCATGTGTTTCTGTTAGTCCCAGGGCAGGAATGAGGACACATACACACACACACAGACACACACACACACACACACACACACACACACACACCGATGGACTTCTCCATGTCTCACTGTCCCAGTATGTCAAAGACACAAACACACTGTGATTTTTGACCCATGTAGCACTCAGCGCCCCCTGCTGGTTGTCTCTCCTCAATCTGACCTCCTCTGACTCCTTGCGCTCCTGACACACAAACACCCTCTGTGTGTGTGTGTGTGTGTGTGTGTGTGTGCGTGTGTGAATAATTGGTTTCCTCCTCAGTGGCGACATTCCAACCTCAGGCTCTATCACCGTGGCAACCTTGTTAATATGTGTGCATGTACATGTGTGTGTGTGTGTGGTGGGGGGGCTGCTTGTCATCTCGCCATGCAATGAGGGAACACTTGTAATAATATGGCTTCATTTGTCACTACAGTTTTTTCGTGTGTGTGTATATGTGTGCGTGTGTGTGTGTGTGAATAAGCTCACAAGCTGTGCCACATTTGAGCGTCACTCTGCATAAATGAGCAAATTAAAGATGATCACAGGTTCAACACTCTTCACAGGGAGGACTCCCTGTGTGTGTGTGTGTGTGTGTGTGTGTGTGTGTGTGTGTGTGTGAGCGAGAGAGAGAGAGAGAGAGAGAAAGTGAGTTTAGGGACAACATGATGTGTAGATGAAAGGGGTAAAAGATGGAGGTGTGATGGAGGATGAGGGAGAGGGTGGGGGCAGGGCTGTGTCGGGGGTGGGTGCCATCAGGGGGCGGGGCTAAAGTTTAATTGAAAACACTGACGTTTATAATGAAAAGCAGCAGATTAACACAGTTCAATTAAGATAAAGACTGAAGAGTGGTGCTGCTGTGCTGCCTGACCACACACACACACACACACCCATATCCTCTGAAACAACAAAACTACTTCACTTCAATGAGCACTAAGCTGTGTGTAGGTATATGTGTGTGTCTGTGTTGATAACATCATAAGTTGTGATGATCAGTGTGAGGAGGAAGTGGTTGTGATCTCTCAATGTTTTTTTCTCTTCATGTTTTCTTTGGTTTGAGCTTTGACCAGTCTGTGATGATGTCATCATCCTCTGGCGGCGCCCTGCTGCTCCTAGCCAATGGGAGCAGCCGTGCCTCATTAAGACTTTTCCTGTCCCCGCCCCCTCTGTGTTTCAGGAAGTGCTGTTGAAGCGAGCGGCTGACCTGGTGGAGGCACTGTACGGGATGCCTCACAACAACCAGGTAAACTACCAGTTAACAGCCAGAAAACAAATAGTTAACAGCCAATGAATAACAAGGAGAAGCAGTTAACAAGCAGTAAATAACTAGTAACAAGCAGTAAATAACTAGTAAACAGTGTGTAAACAACAGCCAGTTACAACAGACTCCTTCCAGTGGGAGTGTTGTCTCAGGTGACCTTTTAGGTCACGTCTCTGCTGCCCAAAATTAGCTGTTTGTTTGTTTGTTTGTTTTCCCATGAAGCTCAGCGACTGGCTGGTCCAGGTTTATGAGTCAGAACCTCCTGAAACACTGAGACACTTTATATTCACTCCACCGTCCTCGACACGCTCCTCCAGCTCCTCCAGCTCCAGTTAATCACCACACACACATGCACACGCACACGCGCACACACACACACACACACGCACACACACGCACATGCACATGCACACGCATGCACACACACACACACACACACACACACACACACACACACACACAGGAATATTGAAGTGAGTAACCTTGAACAGGGGTTGTAAATGAATGTAAATCCAACTGTAGTAATAACTGTGTGTGTGTGTTAGGTCACATCTCATCTCTGTGTGAATGCGTGTTAAGACTGTGCAGTAACAGCAGTATTGAGCACCCCCTGCAGGATACACTGCATCATGGTTAACCTAAACCAGATGATCAGTAACCAGTGGGAGGCTGCATGTTTCCTAACAGGAGATCATCCTGAAGAGAGCGGCCGACATCGCTGAGGCGCTCTACAGCGTTCCCAGGAACCACAACCAGATCCCGTCACTAGGCAACGCAGCCTCCCACGGCATGATGGGAGTCAACTCCTTCAGTGGACAGCTGGCTGTCAACGTGACCGACAGCCCCCAGGGTTGGTCCTCACACACACACACACACACACACACACACAATTAAAGAATCAGAAGTGTGGTCGTCATTTCAAGACGCTTGATTCCAGAGATACCTGAGACTGAGCAGCAGCCCATCAAACTGTAGCAGGTCATATCAAACTTTTGAACCCTTACATGTCTGGTTGATGGGCGTTAACCTGGAGTCCTGGAGATGATGCTGACCAGCCATTAACGGTCACCAACTGCAGTTACCATAGTGATTCAGATGTAAACAATACCATGACACCAGTTATTGTTTCATAAAGTCACAGAATCTTTGATATAAAGGAGTATTTAGCTATAGAGGAATGGTTATATAGAGGTCGTCTTTACACTGTTCTATTGTGTTTGTACCTGTTCGTGTACTTGTGTATTTGTTTTATTACAACAGTAATGATGATGATCATAGAAACCAGCAGGTGGATTGATTTTAGATCTTAGAGCTTGGCTGTGTGTGTGTGTGTGTGTGTGTGTGTGTGTGTGTGTGTGTGTGTGTGTGTGTGTGCGTGTGCAGTGGGCTACAGCAGGAACAGCAGCAGTGTGTCCCCCCGCGGCTACGCCCCCAGCTCCACCCCCCAGCAGAGTAACTACGGCAACACCGTCAGCAGCAGCATGAACGGCTACGGCAGCAGCAGCATGTCCAACCTGGGTGTGAACACGTCGCCCGGCTTCCTGAACGGGTCCTCAGCCACCTCCCCATATGGCAGTGAGTAACCAGCTAGTAAACACAGCTAGTGCTAATGCTAGCATAAGTATTGCTCCGGCAGTGAGCACTAATAGTCTGTCGATAGTCGTCCCCTCCAGTCCTACAGTAGTCTCTAACTAGTCTGACAAGTCTCTCTGGTGTGTCCACAGTCATCCTCTCCAGTCCCACAGTGGTCTCTAATTAGTCTAACTAGCCTCTCTGGTCTGTCCACAGTTGTCCCCTCCAGTCCCACCATTGTCTCTAACTAGTTTAACTAGCCTCTCTGGTCTGTCCACAGTTGTCCCCTCCAGTCCCACCATTGTCTCTAACCAGTCTAAATAGTCTCTCTGGTCTGTCCACAGTCGTCCCCTCCAGTCCCACCATGGTCTCTAACTGCACCTCCTCCTCTCATGGAGTTTTCTCCTTCTCCGCTGCCGTTAAACAGAAGAGCGCCTTTGCTCCTGTCGTCAGGCCCAGCGCGTCTCCTCCTCCCACCTGCTCCAACTCCTCCAATGGCCTGCAAGGTAATGCTGCTCCTCCTCTTAATGCTCCTCCTCCCCCTGCTCCTCCCCTTTATAATCTTCTAATTTGATGAACAGTTGTTTTGATTCACACTATAGTTTCATCAGCACAGACTGATTCAACACACACATACACACACAAAGGTTGGGTAACCTCAGTACTGCTGTATTGCATGGAGAGTGACAGGCCAATCCATGTTTTATTCACTACAACCCACAGATACATCCTCTAAACACACACACACACCCACACACAAGCACGCATGCACACCACACACACACAGCACATACACACGCACACACACTCTCTCTCTCTCTGGCAGTCAGTGTGTATAATGTCAGTATTTCTGACAGAGAGGTTTGTCGAGTGTTAAATATTCATGCTACTCTCTGCCTTCGCCGAGGCAGAAAGACAACTGTGTGTGTGTGTGTGTGTGTGTGTGTTGATCCATTTGCAGCCACACCATCAGAGCAGATGAATAACTACAATTTGAACAGTATTAATAGACACACGTCCTGCAGCTGTACTAGATACAAACCGGCCATTCAGTGGCCAAAGGTTTAGGGGGCGGAGCCTGCACCATCCAACCAATCACCAGCCTAGACACTAGTGGTGTCATACTGTCACTGATACCCAATAAACCACTGATTCCATCATCCATCCATCATCTACCTATCACCCATCTATCAATTATCCATTCATCACCCATCCATACATCAACCATCATCCATCCATCCATCAACCAGGCACACACCCTGACCCCATTCACTCTCACTCCATTCATTCTCTCACAGATGCTGATTCTGAGTCAGAAGAACATGTGTTCAACATGTATTTGTTGTCCTCACATCTCTCTCTTTCTCTGCTGCAGCCATGTCTGGCCTCGTCGTTCCTCCGATGTAAATGACCTTGCCCTCCTCCTCGGCACCCCTCCCCCTCAGCAATGAGCACCAATCACCTCAGAGGAGGCGGGGCCTCCGGCAGCAGCGTTTCAATCAGAAGTGGGTCTAGGTGCGGTTGTCTGATTGAACGAAGCCTCTTTGCTCTGAAGAGGAAGTGAAGCGCAGCAGTTTTCTGTAGTCGTCCTGGTGTTGTGGTCTGTGTCTGTGGGGCGGGGCCTGAGGGTGAGGTCATTCTGCTGTGTGACATCACCTCCTCTCCCTGATGAAGACGTCAAGGAAGTGGGGAACTTGATCCAAACCTGTTTAGACCTGGAAGGCCTCAAATGACGCCAGTGAGGCCTTTTACTGGTGTTACGGAACCTGACTGCTCAGCCCCACTCACTTCCTTTAGCCCCACCCAGGTCCTTTAGCTCCGCCCCTCCTGTCAGAGCTTTCAGTTGCTTGGATCCTTGTTCGTTTGATGCTTGCACTGTAGAATCTGATCCTGCATCCAGATAGGCTACTGTGACTCCGTCTGTTGTTCAGAGTTGTCTCTTTATTCTAGCTCTTCTTCCTCCCAAGCCCCGCCTCCAGCACTTAAGACCCGCCGTTTGCACAACGCCACACCTCCGATCCCTGTCCTCATGTTTCCTGTGGGTTTTTGTGATTTTTGGCTTAATATTTAGCGTCACTGTGGTTGATCATGCGCTGTCACTGAACACCAAGGGTTTTTGTATCATAAAGATTATAGATTAAAAAACGTAATGATTTATATCTGATGCTGTTTTGTACCCATGGGGTACTCCTCATGGGACTTTACATCTGTGTGTGTGTGTGTGTGTGTGTGTGTGTGTGTGTGTGTGTGTGTGTGTGTGTGTTTGTGTGTGTGTGTTGGTTTCACACTGAAAAACAAACCATTGTTTTGTATCAAAAAGAAAGTGAATGTTGATGTTGTCACACATTTATAGCATTGTCAGTCAAAGCTGATGATCCAATCAGCTCCACTTGTTTCAATCTGTTGTTTCAGTGACTGTTGATGTAACAAAACAATTCGTCTCAAAATAAAAAGAGAGTCGCACCACACCACGCCCCCGCCTCCTTCATTCTGTCCACTGAGACCAGGCTCTGCTGAGGCGGTCGGAGGTTCAGGCCTCCTTCTAGCCCTGCCCATTTCTTGGAGGACGTATCAATGACTTGGTGTGGTCTTTGGGGAGGTATGTATCCCAGAATGCATTTCACTGTAACCATAGCAGGAGAGAGGACACAAACTGTAAGTTAAAAGTTTCAGAAGGTGAGAAACTGTCCTGTTTTGGGGCCAGGTTATTATATATTTTCTCATGAGAATATGTATGTAATATGTAATGAGAACTTTGATGAAAACATCATGTATGTTCCAACTGCAGAAAGACCATTCTGCTGTCCTCCTTTCTCCTGTCCTCCTGTCCTCCTGTCCTCCTGTCTTCCTGGCCTCCTGGCCTCCTGGTCTCCTGGTCTGCTGGCCTCCTGTCCTCCTGTCCTCCTTACTGCTGTCCTCCTGTTTTCCTGTCCTCCTGTCCTTGTTCCTCCTCGCCTCCTGTCCTCAGTCCTCCTGTCCTCAGTCCTCCTGTCCTTGTTCCTCCTGGCCTCCTGTCCTCCCTCCTCCTGTCCTCCTGTCCTCCCTCTTCCTGGCTTCCTGCCCTCCCTTCTCCTGTCCTCCCTCCTCCTGTCCTCCTGTCCTCCCCCCTCCTGGCCTCCTTCCTCCTGACCTCCTGTCCTCCTGTCCTACTGTCCTCCTAGCCTCCAGTCCTCCTTCCTCCTGGCCTCCTGGCCTCCTGTCCTCCTGACCTCCAGTCCTCCTGTCCTCCTGGCCTCCTCCTGGCCTCCAGTCCTCCTGTCCTCCTGGCCACCTGTCCTCCTGTCCTCCTCCTCTTGGCCTCCTGTCCTACCTCCTCCTGTCCTACCTCCTCCTGTCCTACCTCCTCCTGTCTTCCTGGCCTTCAGTCTTCCTGGCCTCCTGTCCACCTGTCTTACCAGACTGACAGATTAAACTAGTACTTTGTAGTATTAGTGTAGTTGGTAGTGAGAAATGCCCTGTGTGTGTGTGTGTTTGTGTGTGTGTGTGAACACACCTGAACACACCTGTGTGTGAGGCCCGGTGCGCCTGAGGAGCAGGAAGTGGAGCGTGGTCATGTGACAGTTTATCAGCTGCTAGCTCGTCAGGTTAACGAGGTGGCAGCTTTGTTATCGTCTCCTCAGAGTGAGAGTGAAAAAACCTGGACACAGGCTGATTAGTGTGTGTGTGTGTTTGGGTGTGTGTGTGTGTTTGGGTGTGTGTGTGTGGGGGGGCATCTGAATGGAGACAAAAGCACAAACAGGATTTGATTAAGATAGACAGTGATAACCTCAAACCTCATTATGACAGACGTTTATTTCTCTCTTTTCTGCTCCAACGTTCATCAAAGAGATTTATTTATTCCTTCAACTTTAATTCAACATTCAGGCCACGGTCGCGTGTGACTGTGTGTGTGAGGGTGTATGTGTGTGTGTGTGTGGGTGTGAGGGTGTGTGTGTGTGCATGTGTGTGTGTGTGTGTTGTGTGTGTGTGTGTGTGTGAGTGGGCTTCACGCAGAGACCTGAAGGTCGTGAGCGACGATGGTGCTGCTGCTCTGACACTTCCTGGTGTGATGATCAGCTGCTCTCTGTGTGTGCTTCCTCCTGCTCCTCGTCTCCTCTTTCTTCTCCTCCTTCTCCTCGTCCTCCCCTCTTTTCTTCAGGTCACTCTACATGAGACCAGGTCAGGTACATCGTGGGAGAACTGTGTGTTGTTTTGATCTTCTGCCGCTGTGGTCGCAATGACTCAGGCAGCCCCCCCCCCCCCCCCCCCCACACACACACACACACACACACGCACACACACAAACACACACACTTTTATGTTTCCTGACCACAGTAATCACAGTCTCCTGTCACAGGGCAACATGATTCTGCTCCTGTATCCAGGTGAGTCCTCACAGCACCGACCCTCACCACACACACACACACACACACAAACACACACACACACACACACACAAGGCTCAGGGCTCGGGGGTCTCCCTGAGGACCTGATTGGGAGCAGGCAGCTCTGGTTGCCGTGGCAGCAGCAGCAGCTCCATCAGCTCGTTTTCCTTTTCCACTCATTTCTTCTCTCAGGTTCAGTTCATAACGTGGGAAACTATAACAAGTTGTTCAGTGAAGAATGAATGAAGGAATGAACGAATGAATGAACTGATTGATTTTTTTACTTTGCATGCCCAGCCCGTGTGGACTCATCAAGAAGATAAACCAGAGACGTCATCAACACATCAGTCATTCATGAAATCAGGGACAGATTGGTTTTTAATTAAAAAAAACAAAACATTTTATTTCCAAAACATGTTTACATATTATGCATAAGGTGTTGGCCTTCTTCTGCTGTTTAAGAACAATCTCCCAGGTCAATGAATAAATTATATATAATATATAACGCCATAAGACAAAAATCCTTTTGGACTTGACAACTTATGGAGTTGACAAAACAATCAATTCTTCCTCAAAACTCATGTTTTTTGGCAGCAGCCATCTTGTTAATCACCAGCTGCTTGTGGCCACAACAATTAAGTTAATTAAAGCTTTTATGACAAAAAAGTCAAATAGACTGAATTTTAGCAATTATTGTGTTCATACACAATGGTTGTGACACTGAATGTTTTCTAAAAATGTACTGAAGGAAAGAAATATAAAATCTTCCCAGAGCTGTGGCCTGATGGCATGTGTACCAAACAGGAAGTGGTTCCTTAAAGTGTGACCTGGCCACAATAATACCTGTTTTTTTAGAAAAATTTTATGATGTTGCCACAAGCTCTGGACATAACTTAAATCACTTATAAAGTACATAAAAATATTTCTTAAACTTTTATACAGTTTGAATAAATATTTACAATACTTTATGACAATTGCAATGATGTTTGTTTTATTTTACTTTAGGCAATTATTTAAGCATTTTGAAATTATGGAACCTGCTTTTGGACAAGAGATTTTTTAGGGTTAGGGTTATCCCTCGGACATGTTTTGTCCCTCATCTGAAGAGTCACTGACATCCAAGAAAGAGCAGAGCAAATGGTTCAAGCATCCAGAACCTCAGATCAGATGAAGATCATTCATTTCTTCATCCATTCATCCTCAGAAACACAATTACAGGCTGATCAAACACATCTGTAATGTGATGTGGTATCATGGTGTGTAGCTGGAGCAGGTGTGTCTGTCTGTGGATCCACCCCCGACCTATTGATCGCCCCATATGGATTACTGAGCATTGACACTGTGTGTGCATGTGTGTGTGTGTGTGTCTGGCTCATTAACCCACCTGTTCCCCTGTGACTGTTCTCATTGGATTGTTTGGGCTCGAGCATAACCAGTTTCATTGGAAAGTTTCAACTTTACCAACTTAACTTCTTTAAAACCAAATAGAAATAAAAACAAAACGATAACGGTAAAGATGACAATGTCGATGAAACCATGAAGAAGACTGGAGGCTGCAGGACTTACAGATGAACTGATGAATGGATGGATGAATGAATGAGTTGTGGTGATGTTCAGACTCAAAGATGCTAAAACACACACACACACACACACACACACAGATGCACACATACTACCCCATGACAGCTTGACCCCAACCCAGCTTGTGAATATTGACCTCTGACGACCTCCCACACACACACACACACTGACGCCTATCATGGGCCGTCGCCGGGCGGAGTCTGCTCGTCGCCGTGACAACGCTGCACCAGTGGCGTGGTCCCGGGAGGACGGCCATGTTTGTTTGATTAAAGTGAGAGAAGACAAACAGAGAGAAAACAAACTAATTACCTCCAAACACAGAGAGACGCTAACGAGGCTTAACGAGGTCACACACTGTTTACACTGCACGCCTGTGTGTATGCTTATGCATGTGCGTGTGTGTGTGTGTGTGTGTGCGTGTGTTTGTGTGTGTGGAAGCACAGTCCGAGCTATAACCCTGGCACTGTGATGTAGTGACATCAAGATAACTTTCCAGCAGTGTTCCACACACACACACACACCCACACACACACACACACACACACACACACACACACACACACACACACACACACACACATTGAGTTAAATAATTGATTGTTGGGTGAAGCTGAAACACTGTCTGCTTTTAATAAAACAAAGTGTGTGTGTGTTGAATAAAATATTAGTCGTCATGTTAGGGGATGAATTATGAATCTACACATATTGGAGCCTCAATCAATCAAACACACACACACACACACACGTTGACCCACAAACCTGTTTTTGCCAGGGGAAGGTTGTTAGCTCTAGTCCCAGCTAAGTTCTCTCTCTCCTCTCCAGGTCTCCTTCATCACAGGACACACACAAAACAAACACACCTCAAACAAGGGTGAGAGTGACACAACAGAAGTTATTGATCAGGTATTGATCACAGTTTGTCAGTTTCTGTCCTGAGGTCGAGATATTGACAAGAGAAAAAGAGAGGGAGAGAGAGGGAGGGAGAGAGGGGAGGACGTAGGGAAGGAGGTGGACATTATCGAATGGATTTTCTTTGAATGGAAAGCAATTAAAACTCAACATCAACACCATTAACCCCCAAACACTGTGTGTGTGTGTGTGTGTGTGTGTGTGTGTGTGTGTGTGTGTGTGTGTTTCTGATTGGCTGCTAATCCCGGTTAAATTAATGAGAAGAAAGTTAATTTGTGGTTTTGACCCTTTTTTGCTCAGAAAAAGGATTACACACAATAACACAAAATACACACAGGAGGATAGTGTGTGTGTGTGTGTGTGGGTGAAATATGATAAATGAAGGTTAGAAATGAAGGAGGACAGGTTTTCTAAGTCTGGCTCTAAATCAGTAATGAGTGACACACACACACAACCTTGTTGAGTGTGAAGTTTTTATAGAGTCTTGTTATTAAATTAATCTCATTATTTTTAACCTCCTGAGTGTATTTTGCCCCCACGACACACACACACGTGTGAGTGTGTGTGTGTCCCTATATTCCAGTCATCTGGAGCAGGAGCAGCTGATGACCCTGCAGCACTGACAGAACAGTCCCTGTCTCTTACTGCTGTTTCTGTTGTTGTTCTTACAGTATTAAATGTAGTCTCACACACACACATGCACCATCGATGTGTGTGTGTGTCCTCTCAGGTGAGTCCAATCCTACTGGGTCTAATTGAGAGAGAAACTGCACCTGTCTGTCATGAAGTAACCATGTGTGTGTGTGTGTGCATGTGTGTGTGTGTGTGTGCGTGTATTCTCAGGTGGGTCCTCTGTTTAACAGTTCCATCAATCAAGCAGCATTAACATAAAACACACAGACACTGAATAATGAGTGAGTTTGAAGGAGTGTTTGATTTTCTCTGTGAAGCAAACGAGGAGGGCGGAGCTAATGGAGCAGATCTCACACACACACACACACATAAACACACACACACACACACACACACACACGCACACACACACACACACACACACACACACACACACATGTACATGTGCACACGTGCACACACACACCAGGACCAGGACACAGTGTCTCCAACTGAGTGTTTCACTCTGGGTTAGGGTTAGTAGAGGGTTAGGGTTTGTGGAGGGTAAGTGGAGGATTAGGGTTACTATAGGGTTAGGGTAAGTGGAGGGTGAGTGGAGGGGTAGTGAAGGGTTAGGGCCACTAGAGGGTTAGGGTTACTAGATGGTTAGGGTTAGGGTTACTAGAGAGTTAGGGTCAGTGGAGAGTTAAGTTTAGTGGAGGCTGAGAGCTACTAAAAGGTTAGGGTTCGTGGAGGGTTAAAGTCAGTGGGGGTTTAAGGTTAGTGGAAGGGGTTAGTGATGGGTTAAGGTATTGGAATGGAGCAGGAAGTAGAACAGGAAGCAGAATAGGAAGCTGAGCAGGAAGCTGAGCAGGAAGCTGAGCAGGTAGCTGAGCAGGAAGCTGAACAGGAAGCTGAATAGGAAGCTGAGAAGGAAGTGTTCTCCTTCAGATAAAGTGTGAGAGGAGTTGGGATGTCGCGTGGCTCCATCTGTGATTCTCTGTGCAGCTCAGTTATTATTTTTCACAGCTCTTATAAAAGTTAGTGTGATAAACCTGAGGTGATGGATGTGAGCCGGCGCTACAGCTCAGACTATTATTCCTTATCATCTTCAGAACATTATAAGCAGAGAGTTATCAGGAGCTGAGAGGAGGTGCAGTGATCGCCTGTCACCTCCTCTGCCGTGATAGCATCGCTCAGAGATGAGAGGGGGAGGGGGGGGGCACCGGGGGGGAGGAGCACGGAGGATGCTGAGTGACAGAGATATTACCGCCCGGCAAGATTTGAGCCCCGATTTACTCCATGACAAATGACCCAGAGAGTGAGTGTGTGCGTGTGTGTGTGTGTGTGTGTGTGTGTATGTGGGAGAAAGGGGGGGGGGGGGGGCGGTCGTGGTAGCGCTGATGGCAACACTCGCATCCCGGAACCTGGACCTGGAGCATCCAGCTGCATCCAGTACCTTCAACAACATAAACAGAGCTATGATAGATAGATAGATAGATAGATAGATAGATAGATAGATAGATAGACAGACAGACAGACAGACAGACAGACAGACAGATAGATAGATAGATAGATAGATAGATAGATAGATAGATAGATAGATAGATAGATAGATAGATAGACAGACAGACAGACAGACAGACAGATAGATAGATAGATAGATAGATAGATAGATAGATAGATAGATAGATAGATAGATAGATAGATAAGCCTCCTCTTGATGGTAGAGGGGGTTCAGGAGAGGGCCTTGGGACCTGAAGGCTCCAAATCTACATTTTAGGAACTGTGAGGCCTACATTCATCACTGAGGTGATGTGGCTCTACACAGTAAAAGTGTGTCATTTTAACTCTTAGAGAGCTGAATTTAACCCCATTTCAGATAACATTTGGTCCCACTAAAAACTAGAGTAAAATGTACTCACTTGGGATAATTCAGGTTGTCAACATGAAAGACAACACATTCTTCGTTTGTCATGGTTATTTCATATGCATGGAAATGTTCTTAAAAGGTTACAGTAATTAAAGGCAAAGTGAACAGCAGCAGTTTTTCATGAATCATCACAACAACAAAGTGACATGTCCACGAGGAGCGCTACCAAAAAAGACAAACTAACCAACTGACCAACCACAACAATGGCAGGTGTGTCATTATCGTGAGCTAGTTAGCAATTAGCTTTACTAATGATGAGCATACTAATAAATGAAAACATACAACTTTACCATCACATGCATGTATATTTGTGTGTAACGAGCATTCAGAACATGTTACATTCTGACGGTGAATCTAAACAAAATGAGAATAACTTCTGAACTGCTATCAGTTAGTGGGTATAACAGGTTACTCAACAGTTCCCCAACACAGGGACAGGCAACATGTCTATGAACCTATAAAACCGTGTTTAGTCGGAGAACAGTTGTTAAACGAAGTTACAACCCGACAGAAAGCGCTGGACGTCACGACTGGAGCGAAACAGTTTCTGCAGAGTTCAAGTCCTCACTGCTTGTCTGCAGTTTTACACTCACTGTTAACTCTACTACTAGAGTGACTTTACTCTCCATATAGTTGTTAGTACTCTCTAGCTTGACTCTGAAATTTCAACACCCCATTTTTTACTGAGTGACAGGACTGAGATGAGAGCTTTGTATGTCAGGAGAATAGTATTGATATGTTCTCGATTGTGCAGGAAATCAGGGGAGAGGAGCCAGAAGAGCAGAGCAAAGATCTCTCATCTCTCTCAACATTCAAGGTCCTTAGATCATTTATTGTCATTTGCACAGTAGGGAACATCTTTCCCGGATGATGAAATTCTTTCTCTGCAGTTTTGCTGCAGTTTTTCTTTAACACTAGAAATTGAATCAATATAGTTTTCGTAAATATGTTTAATGGCTAAAAAGGGAGCCGGAAGCAGCTGCTCAGTTCACGCATAACCTCCAGTTCCCACTGGAAGTGTGATGCAGCTGTTGACTGGTTTCCCACTTAAGCAGTGAGTCTCTCCTCGGCACGGTGAAGGTCACAGATCACCCTCGAGCCTTTCACCTCTGACCTGGTGCCATCGGCTATGACGTAGGGTTGTGAGATGTGATCTGCATGTGGTGCTTTACTTTGAAGGTTGAGGGAAGTTATCTGCTGGCACTGTGTGTGTGTGTCCTGGTCTGGCTGGTGCTTCCAGGAGGTGAAGCTTCTCCTGCATCGTTCAGAAACACCGACAAGCAAAGTGACAAAGTGACCGTCAAAGAAAACCATTGATTATTTTATATTTTCATTTGATAGGAAAGCACTGTGGCCTGTATGACCTTGTGAAGACTCACAGCAGTGAACCCACAGTTAGCAGCTATTTGCTTCATTTTATTCTTGTGTTCTTGATTTGTTTGTTATAAATAGTGTTAATAAAAAAAATGACTGAGACCTTATCAGGCAGCTGGACTGATAAGGTCTACCGGCATCATGAGTGTTCCCAAAGAGCAGAACATCCTGCCTGCTGCGAGGACCAGAGGCAGACTATGATGAAGGTGACGTGACCTTCGTGGTGTAATAAGCTCCTCCCCCACCTTGGGAAAGTAAAGAAGACCTCCCTGTGTCACAAAATGTTCCATCACATCTGGAGGACCAGCTGGAGAGGAAACAATGTTACACTCTGAAACAGAAACATGAAGATGAAGATGAAGATGAAGATGAAGATGAAGATGAAGAAGGTGCAGGGAGCAGCAGGCTGGAACAAACAGGAAGTGACAGAACACAGACATTCAGCTTCAAAACACATCAGGAAACATTTTAGTTAACATGTTCCGCTAAAAGGCTATTGTTGTTGGCACACTCCCTCTCTCTCTCCCTCTCTCTCTCTCTCTCTCTCTCTCTCTCTCTCTCTCTCTCTGTCTCTCTCTCTCACATACACACACACACACACACACACATGCTGCTCCATTATCCAGTTGCTGTTCAGGTTGATTTATTATTAATGATTTTACTTTAGTGTCTTTCACCTAAATCGGATGATCGAGGTTCAGCATCAATAAAACAGCAGCTCCTGTCTCTCTCTTTCTATCTGTCCTTCTCTCTCTCTTTTTCTTTCTCTACCTTTAAGTCATGTTGACAGTGAACCTTTCTGCGATTGATCTACAACAACTACATAGTGTCTGTGTGTGTGTGTGGCGTGTGTGTGCGTAGGCAGACCAAGCTGTGTGTTTAAGTCCATCATCCACTTCATTATGTCTCATTCAGTTTCAATATTAAAACAAATTATTGAGTGTAAATGATGCATTAGCCCCGCCCCCTTATCATTTATTAATTAGTCTGACCAGTGGAGGTGCAATTGAGCCACTTCCATGAGCTGAAACTCCCTGACAGCCCCTGTCATCAGGATGTGAGGGAAACTTGCCGCCTCGTTAATCATTAACAAACTTCTTAATAGTTCATATCTGAGATGCTCGTAAATATTCCATGATGTCAGAGATCAGACGTCCAATCAGATCACATCATGCATGATGACAGAGAAGCCGCACACTCACTGGTACAAAGTGTAACTTGACAGTGACCTCTGACCTGTGACATCACAGATCTCTGCTCTGCGCACAGTCCAGTTCCAGGTCTTGGTCAAGGTCCAGGACCAGGTCCTGGTCCGTCTCCTGGTCCTGGTCCAGGTCCTGATCCAGCTCCTCATCCTGGTCTAGGTCCAGGTCCAGGTCCAGGTCCAGGTCCTGGTCCTGGTCCAGGTCCAGCTTCTGGTCCGGGTCCAGGTCCAGGTTCAGGTCCAGTTCCTGGTCCAGCTCCTGGACCCCTTGGCTACAGGCAGCAGGTGAATTGTGGATTTTACAGAGGTGAACACCACCCCCCCCGACACACACACACACACACACACACATCTACATGTGTCCTGTTATTAGGTCCTGATCGTGGCTCCGTCTCCTTCATATCCTCCAATAACCTACCGCGGCTGCAGCGCGGCATCATGGGAATGAAATTAAGTGTTGGTGTGGAGGCGGCGGCTGCAGATGAAGAGGTGACTGCAGGTTTGTGGGACTGTTCATTTGTTGGCGGTTCGATTCCCCCCGAGGATGCGGCGCGGGAGCCGCCGCCGCAGAGCGGGAAAATGAAGGCAGATGATGTTCCCGCGGTAACAGGACGCAAATAAACTCTTATGGAAATGTTTGACGGTAACATCGTTTTGTCACAATCAATTTCCCATTACCCGTCACTGCAGCAACATACACCATAATATACCACACACACACACACACACACACACACACACACACACACACACACACACACAGAGACTGAAACTGAAATTCAGTTTGAACAACGGAGACGGAAAATGAAAAGAAACCAGAAGGGACGAAGAATGAGTAAATGAAATGAGGGTTTAAAACAAGGTTTGTATGTAGAGAGAAAGAGGAGGAGGGAAGGAGGAAGGAGAAGAGAAGGGGGAGGAGGGGGGGCAAGGAGGTGAGGGAGGGGGAGAGGAGGAGGGTGAAGGGGGCAAAGGAAGGTGGAGTTGAAGCGTCTTGTTCAGCTTCTTCTAGACTCACCTGGATGAAACAACCTATTCTTGATTTACCTTTAGTTTTGTTCCCTTTTTCTCTCTCTCTCTCTCTCTCTCTCTCCGTCAGACACACACACACACACACACACACACACACACACACACACACACACACACACACACACTGTTACACTCCTGACATTTGTCTTTCATCATCATGTAAAGGTCACCGGTCGGCCTTCTGCCAAACACATTGCTGCTTTATTAGCATCAGATTATCACCCTTTGTGTGTGTTTGTGTGTGCGCGTTTGTGTGTGCACGCATGTGTGTGTGTGTGTGAGTGTGTGTGTGTCCGCACGCGTGTGTGTACAGCCATGGCACAGGAACATTCACACTCCGAACCACCACTGGATCCCATAGCCACACAAGGCAGACTACTCCAGATACTGCAGGTAGTACAGGTACTCCAGATACTCCAGGTAGTACAGATACTCCAGGTAGTACCGGTACTTCAGATACTCCAGGTAGTACATGTACTACAGGTAGTACTGGGTCTGGGGGGGTGGGGGTGTCCACGGGTTAGGTTTTGTACAAGTTTATTACACAACAGGAGCCAGGCACTACAGGTTTATCGCTTCTGTTTTATTTATAGCTGCAGAGTTCCGATTGGCTGCTACTGTTGACCCCACCCCCAACTGGACACCCATATTTGGTTAGACCGTAATGACAGGAAGCACATCACCATATCATATCATTTCATAGACTCATGTCTGTGTGATGGACTCTAGAAAACAAAGAAAACTGCTCAAGAGCAACTTCCTCTCGAATGAAGCCTGTAGATCACAAACACACACACACACAGGCACCTAACCCTAACCCTAACCCAAAACATATTGTTGCTCACTTTGTAAAGTGCCTTGAGATAACGGCTGTTATAAACTGGCACTTAAAACAAATAAAGTTGAGTTGAATTGAAGGTTTGATGGCATGAACAAAGAATCACATTAAAGTATTGATTATTACTAGTTGTGTCCACTATCTAAATTGTCAATCCTGTGGTCTCTGTGATTACAGAGCCAAACATCAGCCTACACTACACATGTGTATGATGAGTGTGTGTGTGTGTGTGTGTGTGTGTGTCGGGCCTCAGGCACAAACACAACGTCTGTGAAGCTGTTTGAAGACACTCACTCCAACCGTCAGAGTCTGCAGGGAAAACTGTAAATGTGCTGAACACAACATCCTGCTGCTGTGGGCAACCTGGATATTCATTACAGTATCTGTGTGTGTGTGTGTGTGTGTGTGTGTGTGTGTGTGAGTGTGAGTGTGTGTGTGTGTGTGTGTGTGAGTGTGAGTGTGTGTGAGTGTGTGTGTGTGTGTGTGTGTGTGTGAGTGTGTGTGTGAGTGTGTGTGTGAGTGTGTGTGTGTGTGTGTGTGTGTGTGTGTGTGTGTGTGTGTGTGTGTGTGTGTGTGAACCCAGCAGAGGATTGAAATGTTACCAGTTTAGTTACTGCTGAGGCGGCGTTCAGACAGTTAGTGAGTGCAGTTTACGCTTTTGTCTCCTTCAGAGACACTAATTTAATCTGTGTGCGTGTGTGTGTGTGAGTGTGTGTGTGTGTGTGTGTGTGTGTGTGTGATCTACAGGCTTCATTCGAGAGGAAGTTGCTCTTGAGCAGTTTTCTTTGTTTTCTAGAGTCCATCACACAGACATGAGTCTATGAAATGATATGATATGGTGATGTGCTTCCTGTCATTACAGTCTAACCAAATATGGGTGTCCAGTTGGGGGTGGGGTCAACAGTAGCAGCCAATCGGAACTCTGCAGCTATAAATAAAACAGAAGCGATAAACCTGTAGTGCCTGGCTCCTGTTGTGCAATAAACTTGATTGTGTTAGTGTCTATCAGTTTAACCTGGATGGAGGTGTCCAATCAGTGAGGGAGGATGGTTTCTAGTGTTACCAACTCCTGGTGACATCACCCCAACCACAGATATATATAGAAGGTTGGCTGTCTCGGGGCGGAGTGAAGAACGTCCGCACAGGTCGGCCATCTTGTGTCGGTCAAGCTTTCCGGCAGAAGCTGTGAAGCCTCATGTAAACAGAGGTTAGGTGAGTGAACTGCACAAAAGTTACTGGTCATATCTCGCTGAAATTTTGACAGATTTACAAACGGCTTGGTTTCTTAAAAACGTTATTAGCGTGGTTACAACCCGGCTTAAACATGTTGAAATAGCAGCTTTTCACTTAAAAACGACTTAGTTGTGCAGCTTAACCAAAGTTGTGCATCATGGCTAGGCTACTAGCCAGTGATTTTACATGGAAGGGAGACAGAATTGGTCCTTATTTTCTGTTTAACTGAAGTTGCACATGATTTTCATTTTCGGGTTGGTTTGTTTAACATTTTACATTATGAAGTCAGGTAATAAAGTGCTTTTCAAAGGGCCTTAGCCCAGTGTATGTGTGTGTGTGTGTGTGTGTGTGTGTGTCTGTGTGTGTGTGTGTCTCAGTCTCAGATGAGTACTGGCAGAACTACCCAGAGCTCCATGAGTCTACCAGATTTACATCAACGTCATGAACAAGATCAGGATGGCCATCAGCATCAACAACCCCTTTGTATTCAAGCACATGAGCAACCTCAAGGTTTCAGAAAAACCTCAAGGTCTGAGACATGAGGACAGAGGAGCCCTCAGCCCAGTGTGTGTGTGTGTGTGTGTGTGTGTATAATATATGTGTATATGTGTGTAATGCATGTGTATATGTACATAATTAATGTCTACATGTGTTTGTGTATATAATGTATAATAATTGCTTAGGTTATTGTGTAATGTTTAGGTGTTTTAAGTTAAATCTAATTTTATATAAAATAAATGTATTTGAAGTGTATGTGTTAGTGAGTTGATTTCCGAGTCTATGGAGTTGAAGTATCAATGTTTCGGAGGTGGGTCAGCTGTTCATTGAGCTCCACTACAGCCCTGACGTATGTAAAAATATTTTCATTCAAAACTAGAAGCATGGATGTGTATTCTTGTTTGTGTCAAGACATCAATTCATAAGTACTAGTGTGCAGTGTGATAAGTATCACAGGTGTGAATGTGCAGCCTTTCTTATGGCCTATTTGTGATAGGAAACACTGTAGTCTACGTATTTCTGAACATTAATCCATTTTTTAGGGCATAACATTCTACACAACTATGCAGTATCATAAATAGATATTTGATGCACACAACAAACCAAACCGTTTGAAAATCAGTTGAAATTCCAGCAAGTTATGTATTTCAAAAGTACATGTCCCAATACACACACAATGTATTGGGCAAGCAAACTGCCCGACACAAGATGGCCGCCATGTGCAGACGTTCGACTCCGTAAGTGAGCAACGCGGACGAGGCATCTGGCCTTCTATAAATATCTATGACCCCAACAGTTGTTACTGTGCCCAACCACTTCCTGCTCCAGACAACCAATCAGAGGCTTCATCCTCAGGTCAGGTGGACCCAGCAGAGCGCTCTCCTCTGTTGCTCTCAGCCAATCACAACACTGCTACACACACACACACACAGACACACGCACACACAGACACACGCACACAAAGATAGTGTGAAGTTTTAAAGTTACCGAGATTACTCTTCAAAGCGAAGCAGAAAACACTTGACTGAAGTGAAGTCCACACACACATACATACACACGCACCCACACACACATACACACGCACTCACACATATGCAGCTGTCAGGACTGATAGGGGCCCCCAGGGGCCCCAGCAAAGCTGTTTGATGACTGAAACAGACACAAGCATCTTAAAACTCCCTCAAGTGGCTTTCTCTGTGTGTGTGTTTGGTAGAAAGAGAACACTGCATGTGTGTCCCGCTGTGATAAGCAGTAGCACCCCCCCTCCCCCGCCCAACACACACACACACACACACACACACACACACACACACACACACACACACACACACACACACACACAATGAAAACCTTTTCAAGAACTGAGATTGATTGTGTTGTCCTGCAGGGGACGCTGCTGCCAGAGCTGAGCCCCTCCTCTGATTGGTCAGGATGCCCAGGTGTGTGCATGTGCGTGTGTGAGATATGATGATGTCACCAGGGTCAGAGGCAGGTGTGACTTCCTGTTGTGATGGTCACCATGACATGAGATAGTGATGAGATCCATCACTCATCGCCATAGTGACGCCATGGGCACCACTTCCTTCAGGCCCTCAGTGTGTGTGTGTGTGTGTGTGTGTGTTTATTTGTGTCTGCAGTGTTAGTATATAAGCGAATGTCTCTCTGCATGATGGATAACTTCATAATAACCTCACACTCACACACACACACACACACACACACACACACACACACACACACACATACACACACACACAGCAGCAGCTGCAGATGTAAGAGCAGAGTCAATTAAAGGACCATTACACTCAACTTCCTGTTATTAGAAGAAACTGTGTGTGTGTGTACTTCCAGTGTGTACTGCAGCATCTGAGTGTAAAACTCTGTCTGTGCTAAATGTCAAATGGAAGCAACCTAGCATCTAGTGTTTTATGGAGATCTGAGTATGCCCTCATTAATGTGTGTGTATGTGTGTGTGAGCCCAAGGGAAGGTCGTGTGAGGTTACAACTTCACATTACACATTATTTGTGTGTGTGTGTGTGTGTGTGTGTGGAAGGGGGCGCTGGGGTGGGGGGTGGGTTGTTTAATGATCTGGCCTGAAGGCAGGTTGTCAGATGGTAGAATTTATTACCTCTCGACATCATAATCTACACACACACACACACACACACATACACACACACACACACACACACACACACACACACACACACACACACACACACACACACTAAGGATGACAAACATCAGGTGACAGTTTCCACTGCCAGAAAATGATTTTGTAATATTTTGATCAATTTCACAGAGACAGACAGATGAGAGAAGAAGAGAGGACAGAAAGTGTCCTGGTGGAAAGGAAGAGGAGAGGGTTTTTCACCACGGACATTAACAGCTGTGTGTGTGTGTGTGTGTGTGTGTGTGTGTGTGTGTGTGTATGAGTGTGTGTTGTGTGTGTGTCTGTTTATGTGTGTATGTGTGTGTGTGTACGTGTGTGTTCCTGTCTGTTTGTGTGTGTGTATATGTGGGTGCGTGTGTGTATCTGTTTATGTGTGTGAGTGTGTGTGTGTCTTATCTGATCCCCGATGTTGAACACAACAGCTTGTTAACATGAGGTGAAGCTTATCTACTTCTCTTTCTCTCACCTTCTCTCTTTCTTTCTCTCTCTCTCTCTCTCTCTCTCTCTCACATACACACACACACTCTCTC